>BPTQ01000007.1:97492088-97597823 GCA_019973895.1 Chrysanthemum seticuspe
CAAACATGACAAACATTGATAGTGCAAGGACCCTTTTTGCATTAAATCCCATTTTAAAACATCCAAGGACTACTTTTGCAATTTTCCAAAGTTTAAGGACCTTTCTTGCCAATTGACCAAAGAATCATTCAAGGATCATTTTTAACAACTTAGAATACTTCAGGGACCTTGAATGATAAAATTTCACATTTTGATATTCCAGGGACTAGATTTGACAACTTTTAAAACTTGGGGGACTAAAACTGCCAATTTTGCAAACTTGAATCATTTTTCATCTGATTTTGATATTTTTGCATTTAAAACACATAAAACACTGATTTGTGATATTTTGATCATTTTGATGTGTTTCTGAGTGTTTTCAGATGATTTTGCAGTTTAGATTATACAAAAAAGATGAGTATTTAGACACTCATCAGAAGCCTACCCGCAAGAGATAATAACTTATTGCGCCAATCATTCACACGACCTTCCAGTTTTTCAACAAGCACCTTGCAATCCCTATAAAGAAGTCTTGAGGATATAAGGGGGACACCAAGGTACCTAACAGGGAGAGAACCTTCTGCAAACGGCATAGACTGGAGAATAGCAGCTTTTAATAGCATTTGGAACATTACAAAAGAAAGCTGTACTTTTAGGGATACTTGGGACAAGACCCGAAAAGTTCTTGAAATCCTCCAAGGCCTGCATAATGACATTAACAGAATCCTGATGGCCTCTAGCAAACAAGAAGAGGTCATCTGCAAAACAAAGGTTAATAATTCGTTGTTGCTCACACAAATGATGAAACTGAAAATCAACCGCATTCGAAACCTTTTTCTGCAATATAAGAGTTAGCACTTCCATAACCAGCGTAAACAAGTATGGAGATAACGGGGTCACCTTGTCTAAGGCCCCGCTTACCTTTAAACCAGCCATGAAGATTGCCATTAACACATATGGAATAAGACGTAGATGAGACACAAACCATGATCCAATCAACCATTTTGGAATTAAAACCAAAACCAATCAGAATAGCCCTAAGAAAATTCCAATCAACCGTATCATATGCCTTCTGAATATCAACCTTAAACGCACATCTAGGAGGACCCCTTCCTCTATGATAATTCCGCATAAGCTTTTGGGTAAGTAATATATTATCTTAAACTCACTCAAACTTTCTTATCTATTTTTAGTAATAGACAAAAAAAACGCGTATAATTAATTTGAGACGGAGCGATTACTTCCCAATCCCATTTATTCTGCCTTTTCGTTCATATTTACCAACAACTTTTGCTAAACCATTGGCGTATCTACCCCTGACTAAACCATTTGCATTCTACATATCTAAAGCGTCTCCTAGATTGGCACTATCGACTGATCCTAAACCAATCCATGAAAAATATATATGAGCGACACAAATTTTATTTAACCCCAACTTCTAATAAAGATCTACTGGGCTATGCAATTTTTGTTCTTGTATAATTTCCGTCTAGACAAGTAAATGTATATATAGCAAAGATAAGTTGCAACTAAACTATGCAGTTTTATAAGGATTTTGTACTTCATAGAGCCAACCGGCCAAAGGTTAGATCCACCTATGAAACCAATAGATACTCGTAATCTGGTTCCGATCGAGGAATGCCACATAAATGGTCATAAGCCATATCTCAAACGACTAGCTAAGTTGCTTTTTGTATCTAGGCAACATTACAAATGACCAAAGCTACCCGACTACTAAAAACTCAATATTACAAAAAAGCGCGATGTCACTAAACATTGTGTAAGATCTAGGTCTCTTTGAATTAAATGACAAAAAACATAATGCCCCACAAACAAATTAACACGAATATACATAAACACCACTTATCTATATACTAAACAGCACACCATTATACTAAAGTTACATGTTCACACATTTGATATTAATCGCATGTTGTGAAAGTAAAGGGGTAGGATAACTACATGGACTAAAATGTAAACATTCAATAGTTCAGGGACTGTAGTTGTTAAGTAGATGGATTCAATTGTAATAATGGCGCCAAAGTCTGTTAGGGACTGTTATATACCATGTTTTCTTATCATTTCAGATCAATCAATTACACCAATAATTTTCCCATTTTCTCTCCATTCACTATATGTTTCTTTTGTGTTTTCGCTATGTGTTTGTATCACTGTTCCAGTTCACATGAAAGACAAGCATCCAACTTTGTATTTCTTTTAACAACAGAAGTACAAGGTACATGTTTAAGACTAGAATAAGACAAATGGCCTAATCTATGATGCCACAAGTTGTAAAAATCTGCAAACACACTAGCAGCAAACTTATTATTGACATAGGTATTAGAGTAAATGGAAAACAAACTGCATTCTTCCATTGCAGTCACCACCATGGATTGAAGCTTGGTATCAATTTGTTCAAAAGGAATGTTAAGAAGATGACACAAGCCTACTTTTCTCTTACCCAGTCCTAAGACTTTCCTTGTTGTCAAGTCCTGTATCACACAAACAATTGTTATCTTAGGTGAGTTTAGGCACAGACAATAAGCTAAATTTGAAAGAGGGCACTACAAGTACATCCTTAAGCAATATTTTGTTCTTAAGCTGTACATTGCCTATTTGTGAAATCAAAGAAGTCTGCCCATTTGGAAGAGTAATAAGAGGTTTGAACTTTAAAGCTTTAAGTTCAATCATATCATCAGTTACAGGTGTCATGTGGTTAGTGGCACTAGTATCCAAAATCCATCCTTGTATAACAAGTGTAGAAGTGGAAAAACAATAATGCCAAGAAATACCTTCAACACATTCATTGTCCAACTCTTCATCTAATTCAGTGGGCAACTTGAAGTCTCCTTAAGCAAACTGTGGTAAGCTTGTCATCAGTTGCTCAAATTGCATTGAAGTAAACATAATGTTCCCAGACTCCACAACATTGCAGACCTTCTTGGTTGAGCAACATTTCCTGATTTGACCACCACTCTTGCTTTGTTTTTCAACTGATTCTGATTATACTTATGATGCCAAACAAGATATCCAACCTTCTCCCAACACTTTTCAGGTGGATGCCACTTGAAACCACAAATTCCACACTTATCTTTGTTATCCTGTTTACTGTACAATGCAGTTGTTTCAATCAAAGAACCAGAACCACTATTAAAGACTTCTCTCTAGGACTCTTCCTGTTGTAACAAAGCACATGCAGAATCAATAGTGGGCAATGGTGTACTTAGAAGCAATTGACTTCTTTGACCATCAAAATGATCATCCAGTCCATTAAGAAACTGGAAGAGCCTTTGCTCCTCTTTCTGAGTGTTAATTGCATTCAAGAACAAAGTGATCTCTGTGAGCAGATAATCTCGCCCATTGCTCCATCCATGAAGACAAAAACCTGAAGGGCCAAAGTTGCCCGTTTCAAACATTTAAACCGCCAAGCGGTTATTATGGTTAGGATTAGTTATGTTAGTTATTGCAGAACCATCATGTCGTTTGGAAGTACCCATTCGATATCTATATATAGATGAACATGTACAGAATTTCGACAGTTAGAACATATTGACAAGTTATTCATATCATTTGCAATTTCGTTATAATCTGTTTTACTCATATTGGGACCAACAATTGGCATCAAGAGCCTGCCTATACGCTCGTTACATCAATACAACCATCATCTCAAACACGAGATTCTGTAACCAGAAAACAGAAACCAAATCTGTTGATTAACGAGTACAAAAAAAAAACCAGAAAAACTCTTGAACGAAGAAGAAAGAACCAAACAGACGCGCTGAAACTTTGTTTCAGGAAGAAGAAGAAGAAAGACGCAACGTATTCATTGAACCATACGCTGCCTGGATAACTTGATAACGCAAGGAAAGTAGTGCACGACCGTACTTGTGTAGAAATTGCATTCGACAAGCCACCAAAACTGTGGTGACTTGATACATACGTTAAATTTGTTTTGGAACGCAGCAAGTAAGACTCTTGTTATACTCGTTGTTTTTGTTCAAATCATACAACGAAGACAAGACTTTTTGCCGAGACAAAAGAAGAGAAGAAGAAAGACGTACGTGAAGAAGAAATAAGAGAACGTTGCTTGAAAAGAAAAGAAGGGTACCGAACCAGGAATACAATCGAATTGTTTTTTGGAGTGACGTTTACAATACAAAGAAAGACAACAACAGGAGCATCCTGATCATTTGCTCGCAAGGATACCGTTGGTATTTCTGTAGGATTGTTGCAGATACGGTGTGGAATAAAAGAAGAAGAAGTATTGTTGAAACGAGGACAAGCAACGAGGGCAACAAGGATATCACTTGTTGACATACTACCGTCGAGTAGTAGAACAAGACAAGCAATTCGCTTGATCTTTTGGAAGAAATTACCGAGACTAATTTCTGAAACGTTTTGTGTTTATTCGAAACTTGGAGATAAAGAAGCAAGTCGACACAAAATCCGAGACTTGGAGATAAAAGAAGCAAGTTCAACAAAAGAAAGGACAACGTGATACAAGGGAAAGAAAAACATAGTTGGTATATTCTAATACCGACAAGAAGGGAATACGCGAGTGACAAATACAGGTCACACGAAAAATCTTAAACTTTTGGATTTCCTTTCATATTTATAGTATTTAGTTTATACTATTAGAAATCCATAGTTTCATATTAGGATTCCCGGATAACTATTTCTGTTCCCGTAGTATTAAGTGATACCACTAGTTAGAAATCCCTATACGAAGTAGAAAGTGAAGATCATAAGCACTATCAAAATGCCCGGTGACAATGCAAGTGGCAGTAACACTACACCAAAACCCGTAACCCCTATGACACAATATCAATGCCCAAAACTCAAAATCACAAACTACACAGTTTGGACTATACAAATTAAGGTGATACTAGAAGCACAAGGCTTATGGGAAACAATAGAACCTAAGGCTGATACACAATTAGATGTTAAGAAGGATAAGGCAACAACCGCCTTCTTATATCAAGCGTTAACCGAAGATGTGATCTTACAAGTAGCAAGTTGCAAAACAGCAAAAGAATTATGGGATTCGTTGAAAAAGAGACATGTTGGAGAAGAAAAGGTGCAACAAGCACGATTACAATCATTGATGATTGGATTTCAGACTCTTCAGATGAAGGAGGATGAAACGGTGGATGCATTTACAGCCAAATTGAACGGCTACGCCACGAAGGCTAAAGAATTAGGAAAAGAGTTGGATGAATCACTTTTAGTACGAAAACTATTAGACTCCACACCAGATAGGTTCATTCAAATAGTAGCATCCATAGAACAGACGAATGATCTCGATGACATTACGTTAGATGAGATCACAGGAAAACTTAAGGCATTCGAGGAAAGGATAAAACTCCGAAAGGGAGGACAAGTAGATAGCCAGGACAACTTATTATTCGTACAAGGCGAACACTCTAGAAATAAGAAACGATTTACAAAATATAGAGGTAGATCAAACTATTCACGTGGAAACTGGCAGAATAAGGTAAATAGAAAAAACTCGAATGGAGGAAACTCATCCCACTCAGATAAGTCAAATAATGGAAAACAAGGATGGGATAAGAGCAAAATCACATGCTATAATTGTGGAAAACTCGGACATTACAAGAAGAATTGTAGAAGTCCACCAACAACTCAGGAACAATCAAACCTTATCTTAGAAGACGATGAACCATCATTACTAATGGCTACACACGAAACTGAAGAAATCTTGTTAAATGAAGAACAAGTACAACCTCGAAAATATGCTACGACAGATGCTAGCATATGGTATCTAGATAACGGTGCAAGTAACCATATGTCAGGCACCAAAGGCCATTTTAAAGATATTGACGAAAACATCACTGGACGTGTTCGTTTTGGAGATGGATCGTATGTAGAGATAAAGGGTAGAGGTTCAATACTATTAGGATGTAGAAACTTACAACAGAAGATGATTTTGGATGTTTACTACATTCCAAACCTCAAGAGCAACATACTTAGTCTAGGACAACTTACCGAAATAGGTTGCAAGATCATAATGGATGGAAATTTACTGACTTTGTATGATAAGAACAAGAAGTTGTTGATGAAAGTAGAACGATCTAAGAATCGACTTTACAGTATTAGATTGCATATAGTAGCACCTATATGTCTTTTAGCAAACATAGATGACCAAGCATGGTTATGGCATGCTAGATTAGGTCACCTGAACTTTGACGCAATAGACAAAATGACAAGGAAAGGTTTAGTGAATGGAATACCAAGAATAAAGCATGCAGGACAAATCTGTGATGCATGTTTATTAGGAAAACACATCAGAACACCATTTCCAAACCAAGCTAAATTCAGATCAAAGAACCCATTGGACTTAGTATATGGAGATCTTTGTGGTCCCATAAGTCCAACAACACACTCCGGAAAGAAGCTCATCTTCTTATTAGTCGATGACTGCACACGTTTTATGTGGGCTTACTTTCTAAACTCAAAAGATCAAGCGTTTAGCACATTCAAGAAATTTAGACACCAGATCGAATCAAAGTTGAAGTTGAAAATCAAGATGCTAAGAACTGATAGAGGAGGTGAATTTACATCACATGAATTCACCAAGTACTGTAAGGAAAATGGAATAGAGAGACAATTGACAGCACCATACTCACCGCAGCAGAATGGTGTAGTAGAGAGGAGAAATAGAACAGTATTATCAACGACTAGGAGTATGATGAAAGCGATGAAGTTACCCTTAACTTTTTAGGCGGAAGTAGTAAGGCACGCCATTTACATACTCAACAGGGTACCGACGAAAGCCCTGGAAGATAAAACACCATATGAAGCCCTCTACAACAGAAAACCAAACCTAGAATACCTAAGAATATTCGGATGCACAGCTTATGCTAAGGTTATGATACCTCACTTGAAGAAGTTAGATGATAGAAGCATTCCAATGATTTACTTAGGAGTCGAAGAAGGATCAAAAGCTTGTAGGCTATATGATCCAATAGGAAAGAAGAAACATGTTAGTAGGGATGTAAAGTTTATGGAAACGAAACCGTGGGATTGGAATAATAATGAAGAGGATACGAGTACTGAAGATACGTTTTGGACTAGCTTTGTAATAGATGGAGTTGACTATGATAATCCTACACCAGTCAACATAGAAAACACTGACAACACGTATCAAGAACAAGAACCTATACCAGATCCACCCTCACCAATCACACCACCATCATACACTTACAACCCTAACTCAGAAGATGAAGAAAGAGCTACTATAAGCTCATTAGAGAGCTCAGATCATAGATTTGATCATAGACCTATACAAGGTTTAAAAGATATTACAGAAATCTACCAAACTGCACGTGAAGTAGAAGCGCCGAGCTTATTCTTTACAGAAGAAGAACCCCGTAATTACAAGGAAGCATCAAAAGACGAGAAGTGGATTGAGGCCATGAAAATTGAATTAGATTCAATCAACAAAAATAACACATGGACCCTTACCACATTGCCTGAAAATCAGAAAGCAATAGGACTCAAATGGGTTTATAAAACCAAGAGAGATGCACAAGGACGGTTCATAAAGTATAAAGCAAGATTAGTAGCAAAAGGTTATGTACAAGAACAGGGAATAGACTTCGATGAAGTGTTTGCACCAGTTGCTAGGATAGAGACAGTTTGATTGATATTAGCACTAGCAACATATCATGGATGGCAAGTACACCACTTAGATGTAAAATCGGCATTTTTACATGGAGAATTGAAGGAAGAAGTCTATGTCACACAACCTGAAGGTTTCATTCAACAAGGAAACCTAGGAAAAGTCTACAAGCTAACTAAAGCTTTGTATGACTTAAGACAAGCACCGAGAGCTTGGAACGTGAAGCTTGATCAAACATTAAAGACATTAGACTTTAAGAAATGTAATCTCGAACAAGCAATCTACACAAAGAGAAGCAAGACTTCTACACTTATCGTTGGAGTATATGTGGATGATCTGATAATCATAGGCACTCCAAAGAAGGAAGTAGACTTGTTAAATCCCAGATGAAAGATAAATTTGAAATGAGCGACTTAGGGTTGCTAGCATATTACCTTGGGATAGAAGTTACACAGACAGGAGGAGAGATTACAATCAAGCAAACATGATACATTAACAAGATCTTAAAAGAGGCAAGCATGACGGACAATAATGATACCGAAGACACCAATGGATCCCGGCACTAAGTTGGTCAAGGCGGAAGATGGAAACCCAGTTGACGCAACTTATTACCGAAGCTTAATTGGAAGTCTCAGATATTTACTACATACAAGACCAGATCTTAGTTACTCAGTCGGACTACTCAGCAGATTTATGCAAGACCCGAAGGATCATCACTTGAAGGCAGTGAAACAAGTAATCCGATACATTAAAGGAACGAAAGACCATGGAGTAATATACAAGAAAGACGGAAGCTGCAAGATTACAGGATACAGCGACAGTAGTTATGGAGTTAATACAGATCAAGGAAAAGGAACTACTGGAATAGTATTTTACTTTGGAGAGTCACCCATCACTTGGTGTACTCAGAAGAAACCAACAGTAGCGCTCTCATCATGTGAATCAGAATTCATGGCGGCTACTGCAGCAGCATGTCAAGCCTTATGGCTGAAACGATTACTCAGTGAATTAACTGGATTAAAAGAAAAGAAGATAACGCTCAGAGTTGACAACATATCAGCTATACAACTCGTAAAGAACCCAGTATTTCACGGAAGAAGCAAGCATATAGACATTCGCTATCATTTCATTCGGGAATGCGTAGAGAATGGTCATATCAAAGTAGAACACGTAAGTGGAGAACTTCAAAGAGTAGATATTTTAACTAAAGCATTACCAAGACTCAAGTTCGTGACTATGCGACAAATGCTCTGAGTTCAAGACTTAGGACGAAGCAACGATCAAGATTAAGGAGGAGAATGTGAGCAGATAATCTCGCCCATTGCTCCATCCATGAAGACAAAAACCTGAAGGGCCAAAGTTGCCCGTTTCAAACATTTAAACCGCCAAGCGGTTATTATGGTTATGATTAGTTATGTTAGTTATTGCAGAACCATCATGTCGTTTGGAAGTACCCATTCGATATCTATATATAGATGAACATGTACAGAACTTCGACAGTTAGAACATATTGACAAGTTATTCATATCATTTGCAATTTTGTTATAATCTGTTTTACTCATATTGGGACCAACAATCTCAAGTGTAACTGTGGTTATCCTAGGCAAATCAGCCATTGAGTCTAATTCTTCCCAAATACACTTCATCCTTGTTAGTACTCACTAATAGGTTGCCTCGTCTACACAATATCATAAGTTTCCCTAATCAACTTATACTTTCTAGAACCATTGCCTAAAGAAAATCTTCTTTCCAATTGCAACCAAATCTCATAAGCAGTATCAACAAACATTATAAATTTTGCAATTGAATCAATAACATAAGAAATTAACCAACTAATCACCATATTAATTCATGTATCTCATTGATCAACAAGTTTACCTTCACTAGCTCTAGGAATTGTACCTCTTATGAACCCTAGCTTGCGTTTAGTAGATGACCAATCTCAACAGACCTCCTCAATGACCTATAGTTCTGTGCCCCAACTAGCTTTTCTTGAATAGGCAGAGAACCAGGACCATCAACACGGTGTAAGAACAAAGGATCATAAGGATCAATAGGAGCCATGACTGTTTGTGCGAAAGCTTTGAACAATCAGAATTGCAATTCCCTGAATTTTGATCAATTTGAAAAGCAAGAACTACGATTAACAATCAATTTATTGAATTACACAAGAATCAAATGATTTAACCGTTTTGTAACAAAAATAACCATTAAGAACAAGAAAAGAACATCAGTGGAGGGTAAATGGGATGATTGTAACACAAAGATCTTTGTTGGTTGTTGCAGCAATGCAAAACTGAGATGTTTGTCAAATGGATGTATCAAAATGCTTTCTTACATGGAGATCTCTTTGAGGAAGTGTATATGAAGTTTCCCTTGGGATATACAAGACAAGGGGAATGTGTTTAGAATGTGGAAAGATCAAACCAAGTATGAAAACTTAAAAAGTCATTGTATGGATTGAAACAAGCTCCCAGACAATGGTTTGCTAAACTTTCATCTGCCTTGTTATCCTTTGGCTTTCCTCACCCTCTTTATATAGAATTGTATTGGGTGCACATTATCTTGTTGAGCTTACTAACCTTTTTAATTCGGATAAACTTAGATATCAAATTTCTCATTAAGTGATGCATAAGCGAACTCTGCGTGCATACCTTCTAAGGTGTGTCTGACCTCATCAACAATGTGCCCAATGGTATGTGTAGTGGATAGTTCCATATATGCATCTGGCCATCCGGGACTAAAATGTTTCAATAAAGTTTGGAGTATCCAAACGTATATTATGAGAACTTTGGGAGTAAAGTATTCCATTAAGTTGTTAAACAATTAACAAAAGCAGTAGTTACGTAGTAAGAGGTTCATTTATGATAAGTGAATTAGCATTTGCATGCACTCAGATCAAGACAATAAAATGAGGGAGTTAGATGACAAAGGAGAAACATGCATTTTATTTGTAATTAGTGAAAAATCTAAAGCTAAATATTATAAGCTTTACAATCCCAACACACTATCGAAGGAGTAGTAGGACTAGTAGTAATGGTGACCAAATGCCCCTGACATTTCAATGTCAACCCAACTTCTTTCTCTAAGATCAAATGCATGACCAAATGTCCGTAATGGTGACCAAACCCTTTATCAACTAAAACATGTTTAGATGTGCACTGAGACCCACATATATATGTGAAATTCATTCGGTCGAGTTGCCGACCCAACCAAGCCAATCCAAGGCGGGGGACGTGTTCGTCGGAGGTCTTGTACTAGGGGGACACGTCTTGGGAGGCGACCGATCGAATGGTCGACCTCCTATTACGAATAGTCAATATAGCTAGAAAAAACAACAGATAAGAGGTAAACTTTCACATCAATCACAAGAGAAGTGGCAAGAATATCCAGCTTAAGCCACTTTCGAGTTTTTCATGTTTTGTTTGAGTTTAATTTAATTACTGCCCAGATCGAGAGATTTCACAATCGACCAAAGAGTAAAATTAAAAATATGAAAAACCGTAGCTCATTGATCGGCATCTAACTTCATGAGTTATGAGTTCAGGTTGATCTACATTCATCTGATACGACATAATTCAGCCATAATTATCACCAAATTATTTTGTGTAACTATCTAACAACCGCATAATATACTAGAAAATGAACCCCTAATTTGCATTTAATTAAAGTAAGTTAGGCTATCAAAATCAAATTTAGAGCTCTTCGTTGAGATGAGCTCAAGCATGTATCATGAAAGCTGGGTGAGCCTAGATTGAGCTTGAGCCAACTACTTTGGGCAGGGGAGTTGTAATAGTTGTGACTAACATCATTAATAGGCAGGGTGTGTATGCGGGAAGTGTGCAGGAAAGTAGGCCATGTCAGCGGGAAGAGGATAAATGCCTCACCTCACTCTGCTGGGAAAATGAAACTTTTTCCCTTGCAACACTTAAGTACCGAAAGAAAAAAAAAATGGGAGACAGATGTTTAAATTAGAGAGAATATTATTTATCTATACTACATATAATGAGTGTATGATCAAACCTTGAAAAGTGAAATCTTGAAAGTAAAAAGTGAGAGAAATGCATAATGTAATTAATACTCTTATTAAAACACCAATTACTTAAAAGTACAATAATTTATTCACATTGTACAACCAAATAAAAACATATTTACCAAATTAAAAACAACCAATTAAAACACCCTTTATTAAAAAGTAAAATAAAATTTTCACAATGTAGAATTTATACAAGCTACAACATAATTCTAAATATAAAATAATTAGACACGCTAATTAATATTATTTTTAAAACACCTTAAAATGAAAAGTACATGTTATTATACACATTATACAAATAGTTGGATACCCGCGCACAGCGGCGGCGATAAATATAGTTATATAATAAATATAGTAAATGAATTGCTAGCCCAACTCTCCTCGCAATTCCCTACCCGCTTAGTGAATTCATTTCACAACACTCCAAATGTATATGTGTTAGTTGTATGTGTTTGTTTGGGTTTTCCGTATCTTTCCCGTGACATCATTATTCCCGCATATAAAAAGACCTTCACAATATCTTTCCCGTCAAACGCTTTCCCAAAAGTAAATGATTTTGATAAATAAAGTTTGTATTGATTTGAAATAAAGGTTAAAGTTATAAAAATTTGAATCAAACTAAAATAAACCTACTAAAAATGTAAAAACTAAAAATTCATAAAAATATATCAAAATGGATGTTGAATTAAAGAGCACAAAATTTTAAAAAATATAGTGAAATTAGATCATAAAAAAATTAAACGAATTAAAAGATATTTAAATTTAAAAATAAAGGTGATTAATTAGTTAGGAAGTGACATGTGTCACCCCATTATTGGAGCTCTTTATTTTAGTTTGTTAGAGCTCCTCCCTTTTTGTTATTTTTTAGTTAGAGAAGTGACACACGTCACTCAATGATTGGAGCTCCTTATCTTAATTTTTTGTGGATCCCACAATTTAAATGATTTATATAGTAGTATAGATTAATAAAACACACAAAGCTTCATACAAGCTAACAAGTTGATGGTATATATAGTTTTGAAAACCGGACTGGACCAAATGGTTCAACCAGGAATCAATGTTGCCACCGGTTCGGCTAACCAATAAAAGCCATCTGAAAACAAACTAGAGAGGACCCGTTGAAACCTATACAAACTGGTGGAATTAGGTCTCATCGAGATATATTTATCCTGTTAATCGTCACAAGGTACCCGCTGCCGAAACGTGCTGGTACCCTGCTATATATACTATATATAAAAGAAAAACCAAAAAGTAAAAAGTGAAAATTTGAAACTAAAAAAAGAAATGTTGAAAACATATATTTCAAAACGAAACTATTAATACACATCGAAAACCGGGTTGACCCGGGACGCTTCAAACCCGGCGGGTTGACCCGATTTAATTTGACCCGTTTTTTACCCAACCCATCAGGTTGACTCGGTTTAAATCGACCCGTTTTTCAACCGGTTGAACCACCCGGGTCGAACAGGGTTTCAAAACATTATGTTTAATTCCCAAATCTTCAAACTTTTATTATTTTTTGTTTATAACCCATAAATTTTTTTATCACTAAACGATCATTCGCTATAAAATCCCGTTGCTATGCACGGTACTCGTCTAGTTAGTTGGTATGTGTGGGTATGTGTGTTTTGAGGGTATTTTAAATAATAAAAAATAGAAAAAAAATAAAAGTAAGTGAGAAAGTGTTGCAATGATCAAGGAAAATTTGAGAGATAATATAAAGGAAGTGTTTTTTAATAACGTGGAGCTAATGTGATGAGGAAAAACCCTCAACGACACCCTCCACCTTTAAACACACATTTGGTGTAAACAAACAAAAAGTGGGGGTTGAGAGATGTAACACCTCGATCTTTATAAGTTTCTTAAATAGACTTACATATTTTCTTTAGAAAATTATAAAGGTACTTATGATTGTATTTTATATAGATAAGGACTTAGAATGCAAGATAGTTAATGAAAAAGACCAACGATGCAAAAGATCTAACAACATGGACTAACCTTGCCAAATTATGAAACTTACAAGATAATCTTATACATTTTTCCTTATCATGAAGTGAAACACATAATTTAGCCACAAAAATACATGTATTGTGTGTTGGCATGGAACGTGGCATCACACGATCAATAAGTGAGGGAAAATCATTAGTAAATTCCATTATCATATCATTAAGACAAGAATTATAGAAAGGATTACAAGGGTTTCAAGAATCAAGGAGAGTTTAAGGAAGAAATTATCAAGAAGCTTCAACATGTTAATATGGTTTTTCCTTCAATTCAATGTATGATGATAAACTAGTTAATAAGCATGAATTCATGTTATAAGGTTATGTTAAATTAAGCTTATGAAAATAGTTTTGATTATGATGATTTATGATGTATTTCGAATTAGAAGTGTTATTGTTATGACATAATCATGGCTAGTTGGATAGTAGAATTCAAGTTACGGTTAATGATATAGAAAGATTCATGATGCTAGTTGTTGTTGATGATGAAGTATGTCTAGTTAAGGAGTGTTTGGAACAAGCTTATTAAGTGCTTAATTTAGCAAGATAACTTATGGGTCTGATGAAATATGATCTTAACATGTTAAATAAGCTCTAATATAAGTTTAGTGAATAGTAGAATATTTATCATGAGTTTTGGGTCGTTTTGGTGATTTTTTAATTTGGGACATCAAGGTTTTTTAGAAAATGCGCAGACTTAGAAGGCCTGTGGAGACTAAACCGTCTTCGGATTAAGATGAAATCTAAATGAAAGTTGTATCCCTCTGAGTCTACTTTAATTGTAATTCTTTAAGTTTTTGCTCGTTTGAAAGTTAAATTGGTGTAAAGTGCAAAATACAGTAGCAACCCAGGAAATTATGCACTTAAAGTGTTTTTGAAAAAGTGTGTTTAATTATGAAATAGCACCTTAGGTGATCATGTTTAAGCTGTTTAGGCCCGATACATGCTAGATGAATGTGTTAGAAAGTTCTAAAAGCATTAGAATGGTTATTATGTGTTTAGGTGCTCGTGGGAAGCTTGTGGATCACTAAACAAGACTTAAAGGTGAGTAATGGTTCATTAGCTTCATGTTGCTAGATTAAACGTGATGATGGAACTTGTGTAAGGTTTCGGAGATAGCCGAATCAATCCATGAATAGTATTCTCACAAGAAGCATGATTTGACAAGTTTATAGTACCCAAGAAACGCACTAAAAGTCAAGTAACATGCCTAAGAAGGGCATGATGTAAAACTCCCATAGTAGCATCCTAAGTGGATGAACAAGCATCCTTTGTGGATGATCCGTGCTTATATTAGTATTGACATCCTTAGTGGATGCCCGAGTATAGAATTAGTGTATCAAGTAGATACGAACAAGCATCCTTAGTGGATGACCCTTGTTTAGAAAAGCACGATGACAAATTAGAACCCCAAGAAGAGTACACGTTGGTTAGGGAAGTTCTCACTCATAGTAGGACGACTAGGTATCGTCTAGTGAGAATGCATGTGCTCGGATATCATGTCATGATTAAGAATTCAAAATAAGTCTCAGGCTCATGTATAAGTAGTAAGACGACTAAAAGTCATACCATTTATAGAATTTGAAATACGTTTATGTTGAGAACTGCAAGTATCAATTCAGATATAGCTCTAGATCCAGAACTATCCTTAAACACCCTTGCAAAAGCTCAAATAGACTATAGCTCATGTTTGAAATTCAGATTTAGATATAGACTCAGACCCGTTTACTGACTAAGTCATCAGGACTTACTGTTTTCAGTTTCCATGTTTTGCTGGTTAAAGTCTTAAGGACGTCGGGGCTTGTAGATTAAGAAGTCGACTTAGGAGGTCGGCAATGCTCGTGTATATAGGTGACGAGCATCTCAAACATACTTTGTTATTCAGCTTGTTAACGTCCCAAAACTTTACGATTAAGTGTTAGAATGGCATAAGTCATGTTTTGATATTAATGTGTAAATATATATTACATGTATTTGAAAATAGGTCAAAATAGGGGTGTTTAGGTTAACACCCGCACTCATAGTTTTACGCTTCCGCATACCAAATTTAAGTATCACGCTTATGTGTTATATAATTAAGATGTGTTTAATTCAGACTTTTAGTTGAGTAGTTTTCACAAGTACAGATCGATACGGCGTATAGGACAGAACCTGTACGGGGCATCCAATATTTAATAATAAAAAAAATAAATCTAGAGTCGGGCGTTACAAGTTGGTATCAGAGCGTTGATTTGAGGGATTTAAGTATCCGCCGTTAGTAGGAGGGTTGTTAGACTTAAACCATAGCTCGATATTGACCATAGAACATGTAGACTTATTATGTGTCATGCATAATTGATTAGAACAATGTTTAGTTATGATTAGTAACCATGTTTTTCCACGTTTAGTTAAGTTTAGCATGTATAGAATTGACATGTCCAGTAGAACGCGTGTAGGAATGACTTGTTAGTACAATGCAGATGTAGCCACTAAGAGTATTATGTCAGAATTAGTTATAGTTTGCCTTATGATACTATGATTAAAAGTGTATAGATAATAGCAGATTCCGATGTTTTGTGATGGACATGAACATTATAGGATGATCAGTACAAAAATAGTTCAGTAGCTTACCATGATAGTAGAATATGATATTAGATAGGTCATTTTAGTTTTATAACTTGGGGTAGATTATAATAGCAATGAGTTCATTGTTATATGATGTGATTATTATGACATCTGATCAACATAATAATATTTACATGATATGACATGAAGTTATTGAGATTATAAGATGTCCCGAGGAGCTTCCTAGAACGATTATGAGTTAAATGTTTATATGTTTAGCGTATTAGAACACTTTGAGAGTAGAAATGCATGATTAGATATGCCTTAGCAACAGGATAATATAAGCATGTATAATATGAAGATATTATGTTATGGCCAATAGTGAGATAGTCACTCAGTAAGCGAAATATGATTAGTTAGCATGAAGTTAAGTGCAGTATTACACCATGATTAGTGCCCAGTATGTAATAAAAATTAGAAATCATGAGTAGAAATATATAGGCAGTTAAATAGCAGAAATCGAACAAACTGAGCTATGAATAACATTAAAACTTCAGATCCAGAATGTCATGTTATTTCTGCATAATGTCAGAAATAGACATAACATGTATAGTTAGCTATGATTAACATCTATGTTATCTCATAAGTTTGAAATCAAAAGCAGAATGCCTAAATAGAAATGCAGTAATAGCGGCGGATTAACATGATAGCAGAACATATTGTTAGACAGCTTGTTTTAGTTATGATTCGAGGTAGAATATGATAGCAATAAAGGCATGTTTATGTGATGCTAGTATTATGACTTCTGGCCAACGTGATAATAGTTACATCATATAACGTGAATTTATTGGAATCATAGGATGTCTCGAGAAGTTTCTAGAATAGTAAGATTAGATGAGGCTGCACGTTAGCGAGAGAGGATGATGTTTAGTCAGAAATAGAATCAGAAAGCATGCAAGCATGAGTAGTGTGCATGACAAGAATAGTTATAAGTTTTATTGGTCTCAATGTGCAGGTTTATTAATTAGATTTTAGTACTCGAATATTAGTAGAATAGAATAGTCAGGACAACTTAGATACTAGTAAGGTTTTGTATGGCACGGTAAGATAAATTAGTAAGGTCATAGATTTTAGTATGCACAGGTATAGCATTACAGTATAGTCAATAAGAAAACTCATATATATGTTTTTAAATTATAGACAACTTAAGAACGGATAGATAGACAAACTTAGTACAACATATAATAGCCTAGTAGAGTAATACTTCTAATTAGAATTAGGCATGTGATATTGTAGTAAATATGAGAAGTTTCAGAATTCAGACCCGAAATAAGCATATTGTGTAAACTTAGAAAATATTGAGAAAATTCTTATGGCTAGATAGAATTTAGAACTATTAGAAATGAAACTAGCTCAGGTATTAGAATAAGCTCAGTGGGAGTGACTTTGTAGATAGATAGATATTAAGCAGAATAGTTTCAGAGGATGTTCGTGAGGAGACGAACAATTCCATTAGGGGAGAGTTGTAACACCCCAATCTTTATAAGTTTCATAAATAGACTTACATGTTTTCTTTAGAAAATTATAAAGGTCCTTACGATTGTATTTTATATAGATAAGGGACTTAGAATGCAAGATAGTTAATGAAAAGGACCAACGATGCAAAAGATCTAACGACAGGGACTAACCTTGCCAAATTATGAAACTTACAAGATAATCTTACACATATTTCCTTATCATGAAGTAAAACACCGAATTTAGACACAAAAATACACGTATTGTGTGTTGGCATGGAACGTGGCATCACACGATCAATAAGTGAGAGAAAATCATTAGTAAATTCCATTATCATATCATTAAGACAAGAATTATAGAAAGGATTACAAGGATTTACAAGGGTTTCAAGAATCAAGAATAGTTTAAGGAAGAAATTATCAACAAGCTTCAACATGTTAATACAGTTTTTCCTTCAATGCAAGGTATGATGATAAACTAGTGTATAAGCATGAATTCATGTAATAAGGTTATGTTAAATTAAGCTTATTAAAACCTAGTTTTGATTATGATGATTTATGATGTATTTCGAATTAGAAGTGTTATTGTTATGACATAATCATGTAGTTGAATCATGGCTAGTTGGATAGTAGAATTCAAGTTGCAGGTAATGATATAGAAAGATTCATGATGCTAGTTGTTGTTGACGATGAAGTATGTCTAGTTAAGGAGTGTTTGGAACAAGCTTATTAAGTGCTTAATTTAGCAAGATAGCTTATGGGCCTGATGAAATATGATCTTAACATGTTAAATAAGCTATAATATAAGTTTAGTGAATATTATAATATTTTATCATGAGTTTTGGGTCGTTTTGGTGATTTTTTAATTTGGGACAACAAGGTTTTTCAGAAAATGCGTAGACTTAGAAGGCCCGCGGAGACTAAACCATTCGTCGGATTAAGATGAAATCTCAACAAAAGTTGTAGCCCTATGAGTCTAATTTAATTGTTATTCTTTAAGTTTTTGCTCATTTGAAAGTTAAATTGGTGTAAAGTGCGAAATACAGAAGCAACCCAGGAAATTCTGCACTTAAAGTGTTTTTGAAAAAGTGTGTCTAATGATGAAATAACACCTTAGATGATCATGTTTAAGTTGTTTAGGCCCGATACATATTAGATGAATGTGTTAGCAAGTTCTAAAAGAATTAGAATGGTAATTATGTGATTAGGTGCTCGTGGGAAGCTTGTGGATCATTAAACAAGAATTAAAGGTGAGTAATGGTTCATTAGCTTCATGTTACTAGATTAAACATGATGATGGAACTTGTGCAAGGTTTCAGAGATAGCCGAAGCAATCCATGAATAGTAGTCTCACAAGAAGCATGATTTGACAAGTTTAGAGTGCCCAAGAAATGCACTAAAAGTCAAGTAGCGTGCCTAAGAAGTACATGATGTAGAACTCCTATAGTAGCATCCTAAGTGGATGACACGTGCTTTTATAGTAGCAGCCTAAGTGGATGACCAAGCATCCTTTGTGGATGACCCGTGATTATATTAGTATTTACATCCTTAGTGGATGACGCGAGTATGGAATTAGTGTATCAAGTAGATACGAACAATCATCCTTAGTGGATGACCCCAGTTTAGAAAGCACGATGACAAAATAGAACCCCAAGAAGAGTACTCGTTAGTTAGGGAAGTTCTCACTCATAGTAGGACAACTAAGCATCGTCTAGTCAGAATACACGTGCTCAGATATCATGTCATGATTAAGAATTCAAAATAAGTCTTAGACTCATGTACAAGTAGTAAAACGACTAAAATTCGTACCATTTATAACATTTGAAATATGTTTATATTCAGAACTGCAAGTGTCAATTAAGATATAGCTCTAGATCCAGAACTATCCTTATACACCCTTGCAGAAGCTCAAATAGACTATAGCTCATGTTTGAGATTCAGATTTAGATATAGACTCAGACCCGTTTACTGACTAAGTCATCAGGACTTACCGTTCTCAGTTTCCATGTTTTGCAAGTTAAAGTCTTAAGGACGCCGGGGCTTGTAAATTAAGAAGTCGACTTAGGAGGTCGTCAATGCTCGTGTATATAGGTAACGAGCATCTCAACCATACTTTGTTATTCAGCTTGTTAACGCCCCAAAACTTTACGATTAAGTGTTAGAGTTTTATAAGTCATGTTTTGATATTAATGTGTAAATATATATTACATGTATTTGAAAATAGGTCAAAATAGGGGTGTTTGGGTTAACACCTGCACTCATAGTTTTACGCTTCCGCATACTAAATTTAAGTATCATGATTATGTGTTATATAATTAAGATGTGTTTAATTCAGACTTTTAGTTTATTAGTTTTCACGAGTACATATCGATACGGCGTATAGGACAGAACCTGTACGGCGCATCTAATATTTAGTAATAAAAAAAAATCAATCTAGAGTCGGGCGTTACAAGAGGGCTTCGAATGGTTTGAATTAGGGTGGCAATGGCTAGCCTATCTAAAAAGTTAAAAATGCCAATGTTTTAAACATCAGTGTTGTGATTGGCTTGGTCAAGTCACCGGTTTAGCATGTCACCGGTTTAACCAATTAGACTGCCGAGTCAAACTGGTATTCCACCTAACAATAATAGAATAATTCTACTTACCAAACATCTTTAAAGAGGTAAGCTCAATACCAAACACAAAAAGAAGAAAATGAAAATTCAAATAATAAACACATAGGTAATCCACAAAACATGCAATTTAATATCAAGGATACATGTTTTAAACTTTATAACGATATTCATACGCATGAGGATTACACATCATTGAATACGTGAATATTTGACATAGTAAAAATATCTTAGATGATTGAATGAAACAAACCATACAAAGGTTCTTATTTTATCCTTAATAGTAAAATACATTGGTCTTCCTTAAAGTTGAATCAAAAATACATGTTTCGTCCCAAATTCAAATAAATACACCAATCATCCCTAACGTCTTCATTTTTCTTCCCATTGGTCCTTTGACCTAACGGTCATTAGTCAAGGCAAGTTAAATCCCCCATGTGCCTAGCACATGAGGGTATAATAGTCATTTTACCAACAAAATGTCTTTACTCAGATCTCTTAGCCACCGAACCATTATTTTCTCTTCATTCACTGTTACAACTTTTCCCCACTTGAATTATAATTTCATATGAATAAGCAGATAAGCATAGAAATAAGCAATCCCCATATGCACCTTAATTGATTATTGTATTGCCTATATATAGTATCACAATTGGTAAATAAAGTTATTTGGATCTTATTGTTTTTTTCAGGCACCCATTGATTCACAACCACCACCACCTAAATAAGTTAAACCAAATGCAAATCACCATTCTAATAAAAACTATGGTATAACGACCATCTAAAATGAGTGGAAGTGTAATTGATGGTAGTACATCTACAACTTATAATAGGCCGCCACCACCACCGTCATTGCCCCCTCCCTTTCCGCTTGTTGGTATGTATGGTAATTTGGTACCAAATTTTTTGGAATCCCCACAACCACCATTTAAAGGCAATGATTGTTCCCCGAGACCAGTTCATCTATCTTTGAATAGGAATCCTGGTCGAAGGAATAACTATGGTCCTCGACCGATTAATAATAGGTGTCGTGGAAGACGTGATCATCATGATTCTAGAAGTGCTGCTCCTCGAGATGTTAATATGAAACATCAAATAGGTCCCCCACATCCCCACATGTTTGACCTTTCATTCGACCACCCTTTATGCCTTTGCCTTTAAGACCTTATATTTCACCGATGGGTTATGGTAAGCTCTTATTTGGTCACTTTCTTAAGGTTTATTGGATAACTTTATGTAAATGGGAGACTAATTTGATTGCTTTTTTGAGAGATGGATCTGTCGTATGCATATGTTCCTACAATACCAGAGCCTTATAGAAGCGGTGCACTTGTTCTTCCTCATGGAACTTCAGGCATCATGTTTATGCCTTGTATGGATCCACCTTTCCAGGATCTGTTACTTAAATAGATTGAATATTCTTTCAGGTCATCTTTAGTTCATAAAAATTGGAATTTGTTCTTATATTTGGCTTACACAATTCTTGTGTTAACTAGAATGATGATAATTTGGTAAAAGATAACTTTTTGAGGTCTAATATGGATGAGAAAGAATGGGTACCCCTCACATTAATAGTTGGTTTTCATCGAGTAAGTAATATTTACTTATTTGTGTAAGTAGTTATGTGTCTTGTGTATTATGTTTATATGTATCATTAGCAAATTATTAGGTGCATAACTTTGTTTGTTGTTGAATTAAGCCTAGGAGATCTGCTGGTGGATCGACTTAACATAAGTTAATGCTCAATGTTATATTTTACTTATGTTGAGGTTAAGAATATTCTTGTAGAAAAGGACACATAAGTTTCACTATTGTTTTCACTTTCTAAACCTAAATGCTAAAACTAATAATATTGTTATAGTACAAAGCTGGCTTGGTTTGCTGCTTATTTAACTTGGTTTTGTGTTACTATGATCACTAGACACGCTAATACTCTATGCTCTATAATGTTCTTTTCTCTACTTTGTACCAACTTACAAACCATGCGTTTTTAATTGTTCTTGTTGGAGTACTGTAATGACTATACTGATTTGAGTTGCCACTACTATGTGATCTAGACGGGCTTTTGTAGGGATTGATTCTTTTATAAGAATATTACATCTAGCTTTCTATTGTAAACTCTTACAAGTTACCTACTTTGAGATATCAGTCGTTTCTAATGCCAAATTTATTTAAACTTTTAGATATTATATTATTGTGGTAAAACTTTCAATCCATATTAGTGGAAATTACATGCTTGGCTATGAGATTAGCAGTTAAAAGTCTAGTAGAATTGCTATTACTTCCACAAAGTCGAACAATATACTCATCAAAGGAGTTAAGTCAAACCATGCTCTTTTAAATTCCTTTTCTATTTATAATGCAGCGACCAAGATTGTGTTAAAAGTGTTGATTCACATATGTTTATTGTACCATATGCAGGTTAAACAACTTACAAAGGACATCCAAGTGATTGTGAATTCCTTAAAGAATTCAAGTATTGTTGAACTTTATGTGCTTCTTTTATACACAGTTGTTTCTATGTGTAAATGAATATATGATGCAAAGTTGTAAAAAATATATGGTGCAACGGGTTCATATGTGTTTTCAATTATAGTCAAATTTATAACACTTTCAGTTTTTAGTTAACGCCAAATGTGGTTTACTGCAGGATGACAAGTGAGAGTGGTGATGAGTTTTGACATTTGAATTGAAAAGTGGGTTTGTGTAGATCTTGATTATGGGTGTTTTGTGTTTGGTGATGAATTGTGGTGACGAGATTATGGTAACAGTGGTGGTGACGAGATGATGATGGTAGTGTTGGTGTTAATTTTAGAGATAAAAGCATGAAAAGAGAGGGAGACACAATGATACATAGCCATGAAAAGAATATTATACCCTCATGTGCAAGGCACATGGGGGATTTAACTTGCCTTGACTAATGGCTGTTAGGTCAAATGACATCGGGGAAGCAAAATGGGGACATTGGGGATGTTTGGTGTATGTATTTTGAATTTGGGATGCAACATGCATTTTTGGTACAACATTAGGGACGAACGGTGTATTTTAATCTATCCTTAACTAATATTCATTCACCGGAAAATTCTCGCACACCCACAACTTTAGTCAAAATCCAAACTAACCACAGTTAAATTAAATTATTGTTTAACACATTTTGACAAATGCACATAACCCTCTGTCACACTCTTTTCAATAGTATACAAAATCATCTTCTTCATGACTACATTCACGTCACTATTATGTAACCATGTTCTACAAAAGAATTATCAAAAGTGAAAAACGGATGGTTCTAGTGGGCTGGTTCGAACCGGGTTTTAAAACATTAAAAAAATGTTGGTTATTAAAATAGAATTGTTAGACTGAGGTCCAACTCAACTTGTTTGAAGCTTTACCTCACATTATGAATAAGGAATGCTAGAATAACGAATAACTATACTATTTTGTAACTAAAATCTTAATTTTTTAATGAGATGCAAATTTGGCACTTATTTATAAGTTCACGCCTCATCTTTAAAAAACCTCTAGAACATTGCTAATAATAACTTTCAAAATGTTCATTATCATAAACATCTAAAATATTATCTTATCATGCATTCTCTAGAAGATTTACACCCTACTTTACATTGTTATAAAAATTTGTGAATACAATCCAGCAATTCGTGACAACATGTGTTGGTGATTTTAGTCAGGGACGGAACCAAAATCAAATATGACCGGATGCACAAAAAATTTTTGAACCCTAATATAATAAAGTTAAAAATTGAATGAGAGCAAATAATTTATTAAAACGATAAATAAATGAACATATTACCGATGGACCGGGTGCATTTAAGATACATTTAGAAAAATCAATGTTTTTTTCAAAAATAACACTATATCAAAAAAAAAGTCCATAGGGTTTCCGGGCACCCGCGGGAAATCCTTTGGTTTCGTCCTTGAATTTAGTGTCGTCAATCATTTTATGTAATTGTTGTTAATACAAATAATGTCTAAAAACGTTATTTGTTTTCTCTACGTTTTGATAATAACAAAACATAAAACCATTCTACGTAAAAGTTTACATAAATAAAGTTTTTAGTTATAAAAATTCATCTCAACATCTAATCACTAAAGATATGTATAATGAGCATTAAACTTTACAAATGATTAAAGAAATATTTTTAATAGTTTTAACATTAACAATTTAACACAAAGTTAATATATACAAATTATTTTTAATTTTGAGAAAATGTTTTATTTTTAGAAAAATAATTTGACATTCAAATCTGGTCTTTTCCTCTCCAAAATAACACCCTCACCACATTTCAACTTCATCACAAAAAGACAAAAAAGGGAGCGAGGGACGGTACCGTTAAATCCAGACGGTACCCGTAAATAATTAAGGGTACTGTCTGACTGTTGTACGCCCATATTTTTGTCACCTATAAATAGCAACTCAAATCTCACACTTTACTCACCCATTACATACAAAAAAAATTTGATACAATTTTACACTTCCTAGTTTCATTTCTTTGATCATAAACATTAGTTTAATCTCATTCATTAGTGATCCAATCATTCATCCATCACAAGTACAAGTGAATAACACTTATAGTCATCAAGACATCAAGTGCTACAGAGTATTTAGTGGTCAAGTAACATTGGTTACTTTCTTGTTGTATCTTAGAATACATCAAGTATATCATCATCATTTTTGGGTCTTTGTAATATTGGTTAGGTTGTGTTGATCATAGTGATCTTGTGAGTTGGGTAGTTGGTGTGGTGATTACATAGATCGTGTAAGATCAGGAGGATCGTTTAAGTTGTTCGGAGGTTGTGTTGATTAGATAGGTTGTGTCAAGATCAGGTGAATCTTATAGTAGCTGTGTTGATTGTATCAAGATCGAGTGGATCTTGTAAAGTAAGTAGTTTGTGAGAAGATCGAAGTGATCTTGTGGTAGATTGGTTCTAGCTAATATTAGAACTCGACATCTAGCTTAGTGTTGAAAATCAGTATAAGCGATGTGTACGATTTTCTCCGCTTGAAGGGAGTTTGTTGACATAGTGAAGTGAACTCTCGAGTAGTACTCGGGGAGTGCAGTAGGGCGAAGAGGAGCTTCGTTACCAAACCACTATAAATCACGGCGTTACCCTTCTAACTCTTTAAATTTACTTTACTTCCATTATTTCTTAGTTATTAGTTTATATTCTTTATTATCTTGAGTATTCATATTGTTGTTAATTGATCTCACATAAACTAAGAATCAAAGTTTTCAAAAACGTAATATTTTTAACGATAAATTGGTAAAATTATTCAATCCCGCCCCCTTCTAGTTTTCCACAATTGTGATTTACTCGGGAAGACCAAAGAGATTTCAAGTTAAACTATAATACGGGTTAGGTTGCGGAGTGCACACTCGTATAAGTTACTATGACTTCTAGCACCACATATGGTAGTTATTTATCAAAGGGATGTGATTATTCATGAAAAGGTGCGACTTTTAATAAAGAGTCACATTGTCTACAACCACCATGAAGTTTATTATATAAACATATTTTGGTCTTTCATATGAACATATTCATATCAACAACAAATTCAACAACGTATTCATGTTTTCTCTCTTTCTTGTGCCTAGAATTAGAGTGTGTTCTTGTCTTATCCTAATACGAATTTTGTGTAACCCAAGGCACCAATAGGATCGAAATATTGTATTAGGAAAGTGGATTATACATGATTTCAAGAATTTATCCGAGCAATATTTGATTATCGAGACCCTAATACCAAAAAAAGGATTTCTAAAAGTTGAAAAGGTATGTTTTGGACAATTGAAATGAGATCAAATAGTGCTTTATTTAGTCACGTGTCAAAATTGAGTTCTTTCATTTGCTAATAGATGTCAAAAACTCAAAATTAGATTAAGTTTGGTCAAACTCATCTAGATTTTATTCAACAAAAAAAACATATATAAAAACACATGTATAAGTTTTGTACGAAAACAAGAAAATGTGTAATTAACAAAACTTTAGCTGATAAATTTTAAATATGTTATATAAACTTAAAGTGAACTTGTTAGCTTTCATTTTTTTAATAACTTTAAAATTTTAATAAAAACACTTTACAATTTATATCCCTATACTTTATTTTTATTTTATTTAAAAAAAACAAAAACTATGTATATATGTCGTTGTTATTTATAAATATTATTATAATTCTATACTAAATTAGTTGATATGAATGGAATTATAAAGATTAAAATGAAAGAACAAGTTAATTATAATATGTAAATGAATATATGAGACTGACATATACGAAAACTCATATTATTCCTCTGTGTTAGATTTATTAAGGATTCCGGAAAAATTATTATTTTAACTAACCACGTTTAATAACGATTCATATTATTCGACTTTATACATTTAAGCCGTGTGTACACGGGTTTAAGATTACTTACGGCTAAATTATTACTAATATGAATATAAATTTCAAAATGAAAGTATGACCTCACGAGTTATCGTGAGATGAAAACATATGCACATTATTGTACATATAGCAACAACGAAGTAATTACTTTTTAGAGTTTAATAACGATATCTAGAAAAACATTTTTAGGGCCATAACGTGTTATCAAACACGCATAATGTCTAAAACCTGATATCAATAGTTAAAATTTAAATACTATTAAACTCAACACTATTAATTTAAATAAAGTTAAATCATCGTCAAACAAAAATCTATACAAAATATCAATTGATATTTACATATTGAAAATTTTATGTTAAAACTCGTGTGTGCACATTTTTTATAACATATATAAGTTTAAAGAATTCTACATAATGTCATAAAAAATCTTATCTAAAAACTCCGTATATGCACATAGACATACTTTACTATGCGAAAATAGAATTTTACAAGATAGAAATTTACATTCTTAACCGACTTTATTATTAATATCATATACTATACAATTTGTATGCAAAAATAATTAAAAGTTATATGCATTGACTTATACCAAAACACATTAAGTAAATTTTATGTCGAAATCCCGTACGTACACAGAATATATAACTAGTTAGTAGTAAAATAACATTGACGGTAAAATATTATACCTCTAAAATTTTAAGGTCATGTGAAATCACCTTTCACCCGCTCAATGACAGGCGAGATAAGTAAGGTAATTCACTTTGCTAGTTAGACCATTCATAATGGAGGGTCATCCGCTTGGTCGATCGCCCTAGGGAACATCCCCCCCCCCTGACGATTCACCATACAAAAAATGGGATACTTTGTCAAGGAAACGACTAAGTATTTGGCACATACAAAAAAAGCCTTAACAGCTACTTTTGGGGTGTTTATTAAAAAAGATTCCTTTAAATAAACACCCGAAATAATTCGCTTATAAATACCACAACACTTCTAATTTGTTAAACACACTTTCTCTTCTTCAACTATTATATACTCTAATCTTCTCCAACTCAAAAAAATGAATGTCGATCAATTTCTTTTACTGACTCGGGTGAGGAAGAAAAAGTTACTAGTATCGAGCTTGAGTTTTTAAAAGAAGCCGCTATGCTTATTCAAACTTCCAGTTCTTCAATCACAAAAACCCCCACGGAACTTGATAGATAGAGATCATTACAGTGCTCATAATCATCTAGTAGCCGCTTACTTCTTTGAAAACCCAATGTATGACAAATATACATTCCGTAAGCGGTTTGGAATGAGCCAAACACTATTTACGCCCATTTAATTAACTTATAAGTTTCCATATATTCAACAAGGTATTGATTGTACAGGAAAAGTTCACATTTCTCCATTAATGAAGTGTACCTCCACATTGTCAATTAGCATACGACATCATTCCCGATGCTCTAAACCAACATTTGCGAATGAGTGAGAAAACTTCATGTGATTCTCTCCAAGATTTTTGTAAGGGTATAAGGGAATAATATGGAGAGGAGTTTTTGCAAAGACATGCTTATATTGATTTCGAAAAATTCTATGCTTTTCATGAGTAAAAACATGGGTTTCTTGAGATATTGGGAAAACATTAATTGTACGGATTGGCCATGGCTTAATTCCCCAAATGCATTGCGTGCTCAATATTATAGGGGTGATCACGAGCCACCTCCATTCCTTTTATTGGAAGCGTTTGCCTCACACGACTTATAGATTTGGCATGCGTTCTTTGGTGCTTCTGAGCTGAACAACAACATTAACGTTATACGTCAATCACCTATTTTCAATTATCATAAGGACGGGATAGCACCAGAGGTTCCATTTTTGGCTAAAAACATGACTTATAAATAGGATATTATTTTACTGACATGATATATCCAAAAGAGTATGTTCTTTTTAAGTCCATTTCATAGTCAGACTCGACTGATACAAAGGGAATCAGGTATAAGAACATGCACGAAGCAGCAAAGAAAGATGTGGAATGAGCATTTGGTGTCCTAAATAAAAGTGGTCTATAATAAAAAAAAAATCTCACACGACCGATGTCTGATAAGAGAATATCGGATATAATTTGCACATGCATAATATTACATAATATGAATATAAAAGTCAAAGGTAGGGCAATCTCTCCTAACTTTTATCCATAGGAGCAATATCGTGATAATGATGTTGTACAAACGAATGAAGAAACGTTACAATTTTTTTAGAGATATACACAACGAGGAAACTCATCTAAGCTTTAAAGTCAATTTAGTGAAACACATTTTGCTTCGAACAACGAAACACCAATTACATTGTAATGTTTTTCATTTTATTTGAATTTTTAATGTAATTTTTTAATTATTAATAAAATTTTAATATTAGTACTTAAAAAATGAAAATGAAAAGAAAAAGGTGACCACGGTTACCATTACGAGTGCTTGATCATGTAGAAGGTCTTAGAGAGGGAAAACTGAGTTGGCGTTGAATTGACAGTGGTGATTGCAGTCACCTGCAATTACCATTACATACAACCTTAATCTTGATTAGGTACAAGGAATTTTATGTTACCTGATTAATATAGGGAGTTAATTACATTAATTATCCTTGTGGTTGATACACAATTGAATCTTTCATTCTTAACTCTTATATGTTATACTGGTTGCCGCTGTGGTTGTCCATTTTTGCATTGACTGGTCTTTTGACCAAACGCGGGTTTGTTTTGGTCATTAAGTCCAAATGGACTAAACGGGCGTTAGTTCTTCGTTAGTCCTTTTAATTCCATAGGGACCAAATGGGAGTAAGTAACTAACGAGGGACGATTAATGTAATTAACTATTTTTTTTAATTATTTTTCTTATTTTCTAATTTCTTTTTTCATCTTTCCTTTCGGATTGTCCTAAAAATATTGTTCACTACTAAAAATACAAGTTGAAATTGCTTAAGCCGACAGTCTATCGATTTTCCTTGGTTGTCTTACCCCCGATCTCCGAAGATAAATTTGAACATTTGTCCTAAACTTTTAAAACACTTACATTGCCTCGTGACCCATCGCCTAAAGATATACCGGTTGATTAGAACACGATTTTAGTCTCCCACCTTGTAATGTGCCGCATTGGAACACCTACTTTCAGAACACAGCTTTATAACGACCCATTCTTCCTTACTTCTTGTTGTTTTGAAGAATTACGCTGACAGGAAGGTAACGCCAGAGTTTGACAACAATGTTTACCCTTACTTAATACTATTTTTTGACTCCAAGGACAAGGTTAGAGAACTTGTGAATAAGATTTAAGCCTATGTCCTCTTGGGTTATATCCCTTAAGATCTTAGTGCTAGTGCTTTCTCATAAACTTTGTAGTATTTTGTGTATATTTATCCCGAGATATGGGCTTTATTTAACTCATAATTATCTACTATTTTGTATCAACATGTTTCGACAAATTTTGTCCGTTGCACTTGCTATTTCACTAACATTTTGCAACTTTGTTATTATCTTATAAACTATCCTTTCACTCTACTACAAACCGATTTGCTACTCTTTTAAAAATTACCTTACTATTATAAATTGTTTTATTAGTCTCGTATAAACTACTATGTCACCATATTATAAACCAATTTACTACCCTCATATAAATTGCTCTACTACTACCTCATAAACTACTAACCTGATTCACTACTATTTTATAAACTGCTTTGACTGGTTCTGAATAAACTATTTTGTTACACCTATATAAATCGTTGGTCAATTACCTTGTAAAACTATTTTACTACCATCTTATAAACCATTTACGCTATTATCTTATACAATATTTGTCACCATTCTAAGAATCATTTTGTCACACTCTTGCAAACTACTTTACCACTATCTTTTAAACTAAATTACTGATATATTACTACCTCATAAACTATTTTGCTATCACTTTATAAAAATTGTTTTGCCATTTTCATGTAAACAAATTTGATATAATCTTATGAGCTATTTTGACTGCTATTTTACATACCATGTGGTAAGTCTATATAACACTGAAAACCATAAACTAGTTGGTTAAACCAAACACTACATTATAACCACTTCCGCGTGTACTTACTTATACTACATACTCATACTTTTTTATTACGTATGTATAAACTTATATTACTTTTTTTTTATATAAGATACTTATATAAACGTTGTACTTGTCACAACAATGGACATATTGCGAGTATAATTAAGTTGAGTATTTCAAAATTCATTAAACCTTGGTTTAACATAGTCTAATCACCTATGTTCAACTTAGAAATGAATATTGCGGTACTAAGAGTAGTTATATTAGGGTTATGTTCAGATTGATTTTTTACTTGATTTTCGAGAGTCACAAAATTTTTTGTGAGTATAAACAAATCATGTGTATTCGTATGACTGAATGCAACAACTAAACAGACTTTTACCCTATACTTATCTCATAAAGTCAACCTCATCTTATATCGTATTTTTAAAACGACGAGTCGAATCATATCGCTAGTTATCCTAGAAACCATTTGCCGCAAGTAACCACGCCTCTTCACCAACACCGCTTCGACACCTAACACAAACTGAATCCCGGATCGGGATTCCTTTAAGGGGTACGGACTGTAACAATTCACATTTATGAGGTCATGATTTAGTTATTTACTTTATTTAATATTTTATTTTTTAAGTAAACTCACTTTTACGAGTAACCGAATTAGTTCAGTCGTGTACGTCGTTAAACGTGCATTTAACTTAAACCGACACTAGACTATCCTCAGTCTACACATTTTATGCATTTTGGTTTCCTCACAATCATATTTTATAAGTCACATTTCACTTTTTCTATTTTTACGTAAACCTTGCACCTTTTACGTTTAAGCATTCACAACCTACGTTTGTTAAGTTTTAACGACCTTTATTTAGGGCTGAGCAAAACCGAACGACACCCGAAAACCGACCAAAAACTGACCAAAACCGACCTTCCCGATACCGAACTAAATGTAATCGGGTCGGGAGTCGGTTTGCATTTTCCTGGTAGTCGGTTTCGGGATGGGTCAGGACGAGCCGAAAACCAAGAAAACGCAACCAAAATCAAGAAAACCGATCAAACCCAACCTGTCGGGACTGTCTCGATACCGAACCGACTATATTTAGGTTGGGTGTCGGTTTGGGTTTTCCAGGAAATCGGTTTCGGGCTGTGTCGGTTTTGGGTCGGGACCGACCTGATGCTCACCTCTACGTTTAATTACCCCAACAAGCTCGTATCTCGTCTAAAATAAAACATTGGTCATGTTTACAAGTTATAACATTTTTATAAAGTTTGAATTTTTATACTACCCGATTTTACGTTTCGCGTTTTAAAAACTTTACGTTTTCAATTACCGGGATCAAACTACACATTGTAGCTCAAGGTTTATACAAAATCAATCCACTCACTCACCACTATACACACCAAACGACACCACCATATGGTGTGTGATGTGTTGTCAAAATATGTAAATAAGTTAATTACATGTGTTTTCCACCTTTGATGTATGCTCCTACTAACACATAAATCACTACATTTTAAACCATAAGCTCATTTCAAGCAACAAAGTTAGTCATTTTTTTTCTCTCTTGGTCTGTTGGTGTCGATCGTAAACAATCCCAACAACACCTTTTTTTTTTCAATTTTTGGTAAAGTTTTGATGCAAAGATTAAAGGTTTAATGATCTAGGTAGTGATCTTGGTTCATTTCTACTCCAAACTTATCAACTTCATGGGTTCTTTAGAAGATTTTCAAGGGTTATTTGCAAGTATTTGAAGTAGTTTTTACAAGGGTTTATAAGGATTTTTAGTGATTTGTTTTGGAAGCTTGGGGTATTGTTGGACGATTTCTAGGCTTCTTGTGTTCTTGTCTTGTTTTGATATCACATTTTCATCATTAAATATTTGTAAGGAACCAATCACTCTCTTTTCATTTCACCTCTATAACTTTCATTATTTTGAGCATTTTATATGTTTTGTACACTTGTTGGATTTAATTATGCTTTTTACATGGATTATAACGCTAGAAAACTTGAATTTGACTTGTTTTGCAGAAACAGCTTCTGACCAGGGGTAAAAATGGAATAAATTTGATTTGTTCAGTAAACTTTGAGCTTTAGGAAAAATGGGGTTGTAGGGATATGTCTTTCGGTCGTTTCACTAGGTGGCTCACACCGTAAATCATCCCGATGATTTAATTAGAAAATAAATGGTAAACGTTGTCGAAAATTGCACACTGAAATGTATTGGCTAAAATCTCTTAAAACTTCTATATAACTCTTTGTTGATGTAAAAATAAAAGTTGCAGGAGACACTTTAACTTCAACGTGGCCGCAAAAACGGGGTAAAACGGAGTTGTAGAACTAAGATATTGCCATTTTGGCGGGACTGTTTTGGGTTGTCCAAAATCAGCTTTGTACTTAATAGTAAATTAGTAATTTCACTTAGGTTATGTATTTGAGACAAAGGGACCCACAAATCTGTTTAGTACACTCAAAAGCTTTCCGGAGATGTAAAGACTAAGTCGTGATCATTTATGGGTAAGGAGTAATGAATTTATTTAAGTTGGAAAATTTTTTGAAAACCAAAAGCACTAAGTCTAGGGCTCGTAAATCTTTAATGACTTATCAAAATTAGTCCTTGAACTCCTATAAACTTTACAAAATTGGGATAACTAAATAAATAAAAACTTAAACTTAACAATTAGTATTATTGGAACCCATTTGACCATTTTTACATGAAAATCAAAGTGGTAGGACCTACTATCAAAAAGATAGACTCGTTTACCCTTCTATAGACTAATTGACCTAGACATGACAATTTAGAACATATGGACTATTAAAAATGACATAAAAACCAATATGAACCTCGCCCATAAATTTTTCCAAAATGAACTTTCAAATATTATCCATCCAGATTGATTAGTAGATTATTTTTTAACCATACACGTGTATCACCCGATTGCTGGGCGAGTATAGGGCGAGTATTGAGCCAAGGTGAGAGCTGGGCGAGGGCAAGGGCGATCTATTGAGCCAAGGCGAGGGCTGGGCGAGGGCGAGGGCAAGGGTGAGCTATTGAGCCAAGGCGAGGGCGGGGGCGAGCTGTAGCAGTTTTCTTAATGAGCGAGTAGGTTGGGGCGAAGATGTGAACGCGAATGGAAATTCTGTGCGAGCAAAGTGTTATTTTTTGTTTAAACGCGATTGCTGGGCGAGGGTGTTTAAACGCGATTGTTGGGCGAGCATGAGATTGGGGAGGGTTTAAACGCGAATGAAGGAGGCATCTTTAGCTGTAGTGGTTGTGTAACTTATGTGAAATCTTTATCTCTGCAAATAAAGATCGAAGATGGTGGTGAAAATAGAGATTAAAGATGTTAAGTAGTTGAAGCTTGTAGGATCCGAATATGAGATGAGTTTCAGAGGTTTTAATTTCTAAAGATGGTGTGAAACTATGAATGCTAGATGAAAAGGACATATCATGTGCCCAACTTTCAAAGTAAAAGATGACAAGTGCCCCACTCTTTTTGTTTTATTAATAAATCTTATGAATGGACCACTATAAACTGCCACTTATGATCGATTTTGGTAAATATAATATTTTTGGTTCAGTTTCGTAAAATGAGTAGTTAGATGGCTGGTTTTGGTATTTTACTTTAAAACCCGACCACCAGATAACTTACAAGCTAGGGCTTGTAAAACTTTCATAACTTGTCAAATTTAGTTCCTGTCATTTTATAAACCTTAAAATTCTATGTACAAAGGCATAACTAATATAATAACAATATAAAACTTATTTTCATATTCACATTATCATTTTTAAACCTAAGACGCAACGTATTATTTTAGGTTGCTCGTAGGGTTTTCTCGGCTTATCCATCGTTTTACTTGCACTCTTGATATTATTTTCTTAAGGTGAGTTCATAGCCTCACTTTATCTTGTTTAACTGTTTTATAAACTCTTTGGGGGAGAGACATGCTACTTGTTAATACAAATAAACCGTAAAAACGTTAATTAATATTTTGCGATCTCTTTGTGTTTTGTTGATAACAAATATAATGTTATCATAAGTAAAATTATAAGGATACGTGTTATTTTTTTAAAGCATTTACATATAGTCACTTAATACAAATTGTTGTAATAAATCTTTTGTTGTAATAGTTTATTAGGATGGGTAAAAATCACAACCCATGGATCACATCCATAACCCATGGTATTGACCCATACCCACTTGACTAGATACATTGTACTCATTAGATACATTGTATCTAAAGAAATACCCATGGACCAACCCATGACCCATGACCCATAACCAAAAAGCCCATGGGCAAAGAGGAGCGTCCCACGGATCCCTAGGTTTACACTAGACGGATCCCTTAAGGGAGGGATCCGTGGGATCCGGGGAACAGTGGCAAGTTTTGCCTATAAATAGAGAGCCATTTCTTCATTCTAACTCACCCCTCTTTTTACTAATTCTCTCATATACTCTCATTCCTTTCTAACAAAAGATCACTTGATCTAGAGAGTTGTTCTTCTTTCTTTCTTTAGAGATTCTCATATAGGTCCTTCTCTAAGGCGAGATCACGAGCATTCTACAAGTCATCCAAGCAAGGGGTTCTTGATTGATTTGTTCCTCCACAAGATTTCTGTAGAAAAGATCTTTTATATGATATTTCACATAGTTGTTGTGTAATAGTCGTGTTGGTTTGGTCCACCGTGTTACGAACTCGGTATTTAGCTTTGTACCGGAAAAAGGTGTAAGCAACGTTGTGAAGGCTTCTCCGCCAAGTTGAAGGAGTTTGTTGACTTAGTGCTTGAACTCTCGAGTAGGTGACTCAGGGAGTGGAGTAGGGCAAGGAAGGTGTCCTTGTAGCCGAACCACTATAAATCGGTTTTGTCATTTCTATCCCTTGCTTTACTTTATTTACTTGCTTTATCATTAGATCTATACTTTCTCTACATCCATACGATTTCACATAATATCGAATCTAAAGTTTTTGAAACTAACTTAAAATCGGCAAAACTATTCAACCCCCCATTCTAGTTTTCCACAATTGGCATCAAGAGCTAAGTTTATAAAAGTTTTAAAGTAAACCGTATTTTAAAAACTTTTCGATCACTATGGGTTCTGAAAATTACAAGGAAGGGCAATCTATGCAACGACCACCACTACTTGAAACTAACAGTTTTACATATTGGAAAAATAGATTCGAAACGTATGTGAAGTCTAAAGATATTGATCTTTGGTACATTATTGTTGAAGGCGATTTTGAGGCTACCTCAAAAGATGATAAAGGAAATTTAGTTAACATACCTCATGATAAACTAAACGATGAAATGAAGAAAAAGTTTTCTAAAAATAGTGAAGCTAAAATGGTTTTATATAATGCTTTACCCAAAAAGGAATTCGAAAGAATTTCTATGCTTAAAACCTCTAAAGAAATTTGGAATTCTTTAGTTGTAACTCATCAAGGTAATAAATAAGTTAAAAATAATAAAATTGATTTATTTGTTCAACAATATGAACAATTTTCAATATCGGATGAGGAAACTATAGATCATTCTTTTGCTAATTTTAATACTATTATTACATCTTTACAAGTACTTGATGAATCTTTTTCTAGCCATAACCATGTTAGGAGATATCTAAGGGCACTTCCATCCAAGTGGAGATCCAAGGTGACGGCAATCGAAGAGTCAAAAGATTTGACAATCCTCACCCTTGATGAACTCATATGCAACTTAAAAGTCTACGAGCTTGTCCTTGCTAAAGATCCCGAAGCCTCAAAGGTGAAAGAGAAACACAAATCTCTTGCCCTTAAAGCCAAAAAGGCCTCAAGCGATGAAGAGAACTTCTCTTCGGATAGTGACGACGAGGATTATGCTATGGCGGTAAGGGACTTTAAAAAGTTCTTTAGAAGGTAGGGAAGATACGTTAAACAACCGTATGACGACAAGAAAGGATTCCGGAAAAGCAAAGAGGACGAGAAGCCAATGGATGATCGTGCTTGCTTTAAATGTGGGGACCCAAACCACTTTATTAGTAAGTGTCCCAAACGGGATGATCAAAAGGCATTCGTGAGCGGGACGTGGGGAATGAGCGACGAGGAGGACGAAGAAATTTGTCTCATGGCAAATGACGAGGTATGTCAAGAATACTATAGTAGCTCATCACTAGATGATGACTCATTGCATAATGAATATGACAAACTTTGCAATATTAGATTAAAATTAATTAACAAAAACAAGTTTTTGAAAAATCAAAACCAACGTTTAGATAAGGAAGTCATAGAATTAAAAGCAAAATTGAAACGTCTAGAAAAGGGTAAAATAGCAAGTGGTGAATGTGAACTGTGCATTCAACTTCATACACTAGTTGATCAACTAGATTCTAAAATTGCTAGAATGAGTACTAATACTTTAGATATGATACTAGATAGTGTTAAAACTAGAAACAAGCAAAAAGGTTTAGGCATTCAGCAACTTGATACATCAACTAGTGAAAACAAAGAAATACAATTCGTAAAAGCAATAGAAAAACAGGCCACTGTTGTGGCGGATCCCACGGATCCCACAAAAAGGGAACCGGCTAATGTACAACTAGGGATCCGTGGGTCTGCTGAAGCAAACAGTGGTAATAACATAGCTTCTTCCTCTCGAACTGATTTTGTTATTGTTAATAAGAAGAAACCAACTCATTTTATCACTAGACAACCACCTCCAAAATATAATCCTATTTTTGCAAGAAACAAAGCTCCATCTTTTTTGAAACCTAACCCATCTAGGAGACCTAATAATATTTACCAGAGAAGTAACCATCAAATGAGATGGAACCCAAATATGCAAAATGGTTTTCCTTTTCAAAACTTGCACCATGGAATGCTTATTCACCTTATCCATACATGTCTAACATGAATGGAATGTTTAACACTAATGGACCCATGAACAAATGGGGACCAAACTTTTTAGTTAATTGTTTTCTTAGGTGTGCTTAAAAAGGTCGACCTAGATCCGGATGAATGGGTCAAGGATAGCAGGTGCACGAGGTACATGACTGGCAATAAAGATCTATTCTCCACATATGAATCCTTCAATGGAGGAAATGTGGTGTTTGGAAATAGCAAAAGTAAAATCATCGGTAAAGGTATGATTTCTAACAAATCTCTAACCATTAACGATGTGTGTCACGTAGAAAACCTAAACTTTAACCTCTTAAGTATAGGACAAATATGTGATAAAAAGTGCAATGTACTTTTTACCGAAACCGGTAGTAAGATATTAAAAAATGGCATAACCATAGGAAGATGAATTAGGAAACATGGAGTCTATGTCATTAAAATTGGTAATGAACCTAAAGACAAACTTTGTCTTACCTCTATGGATGGTACTTCGACCTTATGGCATCGAAGATTGGGTCATGCCAATATGCGACTTCTTCAATCGCTGTCATCCAAAGATCTAGTAAGAGATCTACCTAAGTTAAAATATGAACATCACCTTTGTGATGTTTGTAATGTAGGAAAACAAGTTCATTCTAGTCACAAAGCTAAAAACATGGTGTCTACAACTAAGTGTCTAGAATTACTACACATGGATTTATTTGGTCCATCCGCTATCCAAAGTTATGGAGGCAACTACTATACTTTGGTCATAGTGGATGATTACTCTAGGTACACATGGACTAAATTCTTAAAGAACAAAACGGAAACGTTTAATTATTTTGAAATATTAAGCAAGAAAATCCAAAGACAACTAGGAATTCCTATAGTGTCTATTAGAACGGATCATGGTAGGGAATTCGATAATAAAGTGCAATTTGGAGCTTTTTGTAACGCTAATGGTATTACTTACAACTTCTCGGCTCCTCGCACTCCACAATCGAATGGGGTAGTTGAAAGAAAGAATAGAACCCTACAAGAAATGAGTCGCACCATGCTAAATGAGCAATCCATACCTCAAAAGTTTTGGTGCAATGCCGTTGATACTTCAACGTACATACTTAATCGAGTCTTAATTAGACCAATTTTAGGTAAAACTCCATACGAGTTACTTCGAGGCAAAAAGCCTACGTTAGATCACTTTAGAGTCTTTAGTAGCAAATGTTTTATTCTTAACACTAAAGATTACCTTACAAAATTTGATCCTAAATCAACCGAATGTATCTTTCTAGGTTACTCTCCTAATAGCAAAGCCTACGTCATATTAAATAAAGAAACAATGAAGGTAGAAGAGTCATTAAATGTAAAATTTGATGAAAGTTCACCCAAACCCTCTCCACCTCTTGTCAATGACGAGATTGTAGAAAGTGAAGCTATTGTAATAAAGAAAAAGAAAAATGAAGAAGAAGAAGAATCTTCAAATAATGAACTCATAAATATTAAAGAGTCCAAAGATCACCCCGTAGATAAGGTCATAGGAAAGTTAAACGAAAGAACCTTAAGGTCTCAAGTTCAAAAGCAAAGTAGCCTATTTTGTTTTGTTTCAACCATAGAACCTAAGAATACACAAGAAGCCATAAAAGATGAAAGTTGGGTCATGGCTATGAAAGAAGAGTTAAATAAATTTGTTTCTAATGATGTTTGGACACTTGTCCCTCCACCTAGTAATCAAACCATAATAGGAACCAAATGGGTTTATAAAAACAAGTTAGATGCAAACGGAGTAGTGTCTAGAAACAAGGATAGACTCGTTGCCCAAGGGTATAACCAACAAGAAGGAATAGACTTTGATGAGACCTATGCCCCCGTGGCTAGATTAGAGTCTATAAGAATACTTATTGCTTATGCTTGTGCTAATGATCTTAAGTTTTATCAAATGGATGTCAAAAGTGCTTTTCTAATTGGTTTTATTAATGAAGAAGTATATGTAGCTCAACCTCCGGGCTTCATCAATTTTGAAAAGCCTAAACATGTGTATAAGTTAAAGAAAGCCCTCTACGGTCTTAAACAAGCTCTAAAAGCTTGGTATGATAGACTCAAGTCATTCTTAATCAAACACAACTACACCATGGGGTTAGTTGATAGCACACTTTTCACTAAGAAAAAGGAGTCACATATAATCATCGTTCAAATATATGTAGATGATATTATATTCGGATCTACTTGTCAAGACATGTGTGATTATTTCTCTAAAATCATGCATGACGAGTTCGAGATGAGTATGATGGGAGAACTTAGTTCTTTCTTTGTCTACAAATCAAACAAGTAGAAGATGGTATCTTCTTTAATCAATCTAAATACATAAAAGAGATGTTAAACAAAATTCGGTTTAGAAGAGTCAAAACCAATTAGGACACCAATGTCATCCGACACCAAACTCACAAAAGATGAAGACGGCGAATCCGTTGATAATACAAAATATCGTGGCATGATTGGTAGTCTTCTCTACCTCACGGCTAGTAGGCCGGATATCATGTTTAGTGTTTGTCTATGTGCTAGGTTTCAAGAAGACCCTAAAACATCACACCTAGAAGCCGTAAAAAGAATATTTAGATACATTAAGGGTACAACACAATTAGGATTATGGTATCCTAAGGGCACGGGAGTAGAAACAATTGTATATGCAGATTCTGACCATGCAGGTGATTATGTTGACCGAAAAAGTACAAGTGGGGTACGTACTTTTATGGGATGTTGTTTAACATCTTGGTTTTCTAAGAAACAAACGGCATTAGAAATATCAACAACCGAAGCCGAATACGTCTCCGCCGGCAAAACATGCCAACAAGCACTATGGATGAAACAAGCGTTAGTTGACTACGACATTCATCTAAGTGACATAGCCATTCTATGTGACAACAAAGGTACCATCTATTTAAGCAAGAATCCGGTATTACATTCTCACACAAAGCATATAGAGATTCATCATCACTTCTTAAGAGACAATGTTCAAAAGGGGAACATCTCTATTGAGAAGGTAGCGTCTGAAGACAACATAACCGACGTCCTCACCAAACCGTTGAAGCGGGAACAATTCAACCTACTTCGTCTTGGTCTTGGTCTCATGGAACAATCGTCGTAATTTATTTTTTAACTCTACAAGGTATGTAAACACTAGCCTTCTTCTTTCTGAGTCTAGGATCTCTATTTCACGCTCAACCCACAAGCAATACGGGAATTTTCAAAACCCAAGATAAGTTTTTCACTTATAACTCATAATTTCTCTTATTTTCTTTCAAAATAAGTACAAGTTGCAAACATATAATTACATACACATCTTCTTTTCAAAGGATAAAACGATCTTTATTCGCACATAGAAACCTCTTTTTGAAACGTTTTCTAAAAATGATACCTCTTCCCGTATCAATTTCACAAAAGAAATTTCTCACGTCTAGGACAAATCGTTTTTTCATTATTAATACAAAGTAAAAAAAAACCCGTTTTTATTGCATCTCATGTCTTTTGAATGCTAAAGAGGACACATAACTAATATGTGTTTTCGGGTACATTCATTTAAGCAACAATGAATTAGGAGCACTCGGGTTATCTCACATAATATTATGTTTTTTCACTTCTAGTTTATTTTTCTTTTCTTTTTAGGAGTCGAGATAACCGCAACTCTAAATAGTTTGCATATAGGCACACACTAGGAAAAAATATTTCCAAAAGGAAAATTTTGTACTTCCTGAATCACCAGTCCCACGGATCCCAGCCTCAATCCTGGACGGATCCCTCAAGGGAAGGATCCGTGGGATCCGTGAGACAAAAGCTAGTTTTATCTTCTATTTTTCTCACTTTGGATGAAAACTCCAATATTTTTTCATTTTTTGGAGTATGTTCTTTAATGCTTGTGTTCTCATGATCACATGCCTTAAATTCATATCTAATAATTAGATTTTAATCTATATTTTGGGTCAAGCATTCATTAATTTACAATGCATTGTTTTTCTATATATAGGACTCCCAAAATGCTTGCATATTCATCTCATCTTCACAAACAAACAACACCATGTCATCCAAAAGATCTTCCAACTTAGATGAATCACCTAGTACAAACAATCCTCTTCATGAAATCCAAACTTTTGTCCTCCCACCTTCCAAAATACCACAATCAAAATCTATGATATCCGCACGGATTAGCATCCGGCCTTGTTGCTTAGCAAAACCATCATCGAATGGCTCATCACCAACAAATAACTCACCACAAGATGCTTCCATTAAAGCACCAACTTCATCACCCAGCAACTCGCCACCTAAAGTCACTCTTTTGGAACTCCTTAAGACTCCAACAAGATCTCAACAACCAAAACAAAAAGAAATAGCCTTTTTGACCCCTCCCACTTCTCCAAACACAATTTTCAAAGACCTTAAAACCTCATGATAACGCCACACACGTCATTCGGGGTCAAAGGAACTTCCTTTTCGTCGAGCAAGTTTTTCAACACCCTAGGCAGTGAACCTAATCGTTATAGTGTAGTATTAGGGTAAGCCACGAGAATTGATATCGTTCTCTAGGGGAATAGGAATGCTAGTGAGAAGTTACTACGCTAAGGTTGGGGTTGAGGAAGATTATTTTTTATCTTTTTATGTTTTTTAGGAAATGGAAAGGTACGAATCTCGGGGTTTGGATTTGGGGGGTTGGTATTTCTACCGATTACTCTACTTGTCTAATTATCTAATTAACTAAGGTGAGGGTAGTCTATGTCTAATTATTGTGTGCTCGTATGATGGTTTAAAGATGTGTTTACTTAGGTTTTTTTACTCCTTAATTATCTCCTATTGATGGTTGAATTGTCACGTCCTTATTCTTAATCGCGTTGTGTGTCTAAGGTCGTAGGGTATGCGTTTATCCCTAACTCTTTGAAACTATTAAAGGTTATCGCCTAAAAAGTCTCTAGGATTTATAAACTTTAACTCTAAGGTACTCTTCGGATGGTTTGGCCTACAACAACTCTAGGTGTTATAAACTAAGGTTCACAAGGATTAATCAAGCATTAACTACACAACGAATGACCTATCGCATTACTAGATCATTAACAATTAAGATAAGAGACAACCAATCAATATTCAATAATTAAGTTTCATATTCCCTAAGCAAACACACAAGTAAATTAGTCGGACATGGAGAACATGCAAGCATACACACAAGTAATTGAAGACATAATTAAATTAATGAAGTAAAACACTTATCTTGATGTAAGATAGGGTTTAGAACCCTAAAATACTGTACAAGACAGCCTTGGTTTGGTTTAGGTTTTTACTCCAAAAGACTACACTCTGAAAACTAAAAAATTTGGATTCTATATATAAGATTACATATGCGACGGCGTCACCCTTTGATTTGTGACGCCATCGGGTCGCCATTATTAGGGTTTTGTCTTGGCCACGTTAGTCTTGCGACGGCGTCACTTTATGCTTGTGACGTCGTCCCCTTCAGTCTCTGACGCCGTCTGGATCAAATATAGGCCGTCTGAGTTGCGACGACTTACTCTTTTAAAGCTTGACACCGTCACTTGTAAATAAGCAATTTGGCTACTGAGCCATCACAAAAGTGATGCGACAGCGTCGCAGGTAACACCTGACACCGTCCCCTTCAGTTTTAGCAGCCTGAGTGTCTCGATTCTTGACTTTGGCCATTTTCTTCGTATATTCGCGCCTTTTCGTCCGAATAAGTGTCATTCCAGCATTTTGCCTTCAAGATACCTAAAAGGAATTTCGTCCGAATAAGTGTCATTCCAGCATTTTGCCTTCAAGATACCTAAAAAGTGAAAAGGAACGATATTAAGTAATAACGGATACAAAAGTGATCAAATAAGGGCTTAAATGACCCCTCAAAAAGGTACATTTTAAAACCTTATCAAATATCCCTACACTTGGTATTTGCTTGTCCTCAAGAAAATGTGCTTTTAGCCAATTAATTTATAAGTTAGGGGTCATGAAGCATTGGTTTAGAAAAATTCACAACACATATAAGCCCCGCAAAAGTCATAACAAGCACGGAAATTACATACTAGCACCTCACATAGGGTGTTTGGATACTCACATCCCTCGGGTGTATATGAAATATAACAAGTTGGAAATGGAAGATAAACACTCATTAACCGGTCCTAGTACATAGATTACCATAGGCTTGAGACTAGATCAAACCTCCATCGCTTTGGCGTAAGCACCTAGGAAATACTATCAAAGAGGTCTTTTAAAGGGTTGTAATGTTAGGCTTACGGTAGGGAAACAAAGGGTTTGGTAGGATAGGCTATTTAGTGGTGGAAAGTCAAAAATCTTTATGTTACAAGCATGCGAAGAATGGCGTTGCTAAGCCAAGACTCGACACTATAGACTCTAGATAACTGAAACAAACAAACATAAATTAAAGATAGATGTAGGATGGTAGCATGTTTGTTTGTTTTTTCAACACTCTATTTTTTTCTTTTTCTCATTTTCTATTATTTTTTCATACACTTTTACTCTACCATCCTCTACGATAACATCAAAATGATAGGGATTTATAGGCACATCCCTACACTTGAGTTTTTATTACTCTAACACTAATTTGACTCGAATTGAAAAGATCAAAACACTTGGAGTACATTATTACGCAAATAAAGGGAATTTGAATTTAACGTTCCCTTCCCGTCATTTCATAAACTTTAACTTTTCCCATGAGTCCCAATCGTCCCAAAACTGTATACAAAGGATATGACTCGACTTAGCAACTTATGCAAGCAACTAGATAATTGAACTAAGGGTTTAGTGTGATAACAATAATGCACTAAAAGTGAGTGCATACAAGATAGGCTAAGGCGATTTGGGTGTACATTTGGGGGTGGGGTGTAAACAATGCTCTTCATTGATATTCTGGAAAACCGAAACATCACGAGAACCGCGAAAAGGATAGGCTCTGAGGGGTTAACTAGGGGTATCGTGTACTAAAGATGAGTACAACGCAAAGGTGTGAGGGAATTACTCAACCGATGTGGAAGAAGTAATTATATTACGGGTATCAAACAAGGTTTATCCTAATGCCTCTTATCATTTAGTTATTCCTAACTACACAAGTGTAGTCTTACTAGCGATCTCGGGATGCATCACAAAACAAGTTCTAGAATCTAATATACTACCGGTTCACACACTAAGCATCAAAGATAAATGCTTTAATTCCTACTAATCTAAGGGCGATCCTCACATTTTGGGTGAAATTTAAGTGGTAAAGGGTTTTTGTGCTAGTCATATAACTTCCTATCCGTGAGACGCTTTATTAAGACTAATGGCCCACTCCTATATGTCATGAAAAATTTTAAATTTGGTGCCAAAATTACCCTAACCGACATTTTCTCATGGTTTATTACACAAATGCAATTGGACAAAGCAAATAATCAAGGATAAGCATAGTTTCAAAGTTCCCGTTTTATTTTCCCTCCCTACACTTAAACTGAACATTGTCCCCAATGTTCCCCGAAAGTATCAAAGTTATGATAATGGAAGGTAATAAAAGATTAAAGAAACTAGTAATCCCCTGATTAGCTCGGTAGGATCCGTGTAAAGTGGTGGTTACATCTTTCTTCGAGAAGAACGTTTGCGTGAAAAGCTCCTTCTCATCTTATGTATCTCCTTCTTGATAAATTAAACCTGCACACTTGAAGAAAACAAACGAAACCTTCGCGTAAAATCGGCGGTAATAATATATATAAGACTCTTACTAAACTAGGATATAATGCTTGTGGAATGGATGTTTACAAAATTTCTGGAAAATTAAGACCTGGAAAATTTCAAAAAATTATGAGTAGCTCAGAAAACGAGAAAAAGTAATCAGTTGTTTTTGCTCCTTCCTAACGCCGTCAGGTTGCGATCCTGACGCCGTCAGGTTATCCTGACAAAAACTGGTCTGCGATTTTCTGGAAAAAATTCTGGAAAATTTACATCTTTAGAATCTGGAAAAATTTCCTGCAAAGCATCCATTATGACTCGATACAAGCATTTGACTCGAACAAACACACATGTATTTCTTTTAATTAAGTGAAATTCTCATGTTTACGTTTCTTTTGAAAACGTGTGTAATCCTCCGTACACTTATCCTTTATGTAAAATACCTTTATATGTAATTAAGACGAGGTTAAAAATAAAATAAAGCATTTTTACAAATTTAAACATGAGAATAAGCAATCAATAAATGATATATGACACAAACACGCAAACAATTAAGCATGGGTTGCCTCCCACGAAGCGCTTTTCTTTATTTATGAGTCTTGTAGCTAGACTCGTAGTCGTGCCCTTACGTGGTCTCGTGCACGCTTACGTGCTCATACCTAAGCCATTCCAATGTTCTCTCATTCATTTTGTAATCATCTCCTAACTCTAGGCATTTTTTGTAATACCTCTTAGTTTTCTCATATGGGTACCTAAGTCCACTTTGCTTATCCCTTTCACTAAGCAATGGAATATGGGTCATTCTATTACATGCCTCAATATCCTTGTGTTTAAACCTAGGATGAGCACGTGGCATTTGGTAGATAAAGTCTTCAACTTCATCAGAGAATGTAATTAGACCATCAATCATCCGTTCGTTCAACCTAGTCATCCTCTTGAAAGGTTTTCCCAAAATTACTTGAGTGAGGTCCATATCAATAAATTCTCCTAAGCTTTCTAAGACCATGAACTCTACCAAATAAGCAAAACTTCCAAAAAACACATGCAAATGAGTGACTGGCTCCCAATCTTGATTCTATTACATTTTGTTGTTTTATTACAAGGCCTTGTTTACATACCTTGGCTCCCAATCTTGATTCTCGTCAATCACAAGATTATTTATGCATATTACTAACCTTTTCTTTGTAGGATTTTTTTTATTTTTCTTCACCTGACGCCCCAAACTAGGGGGAGCTACCGTCAAGGGGGATTAAGCGATACGTGGACTATTTTTCCACATTTTATTTCTTCGATGGGGTTAACTTTTTGTTTCGGCAAAAAGGGGGAGAAGAAGTAAAACTTGGCTTTCAAAACATACATCTAATCTTAAGTTTTACTCATCATAACATTATGTTTGGTCATCAACAAAAGAGGGAGATTGTTAATACAAATAAACTGTAAAAACGTTTATTAATACTTTGCGATCTCTTTGTGTTTTGTTGATAACAAATATAATGTTATCATAAGTAAAATTATAAGGATACATGTTATTTTTGTAAAGCATTTACATATAGTCACTTAATACAAATTATTGTAATAAATCTTTTGTTGTAATAGTTTATTAGGATGGGTAAAAATCACAACCCATGGATCACATCCATAACCCATGGTATTGACCCATACCCACTTGACTAGATACATTGTACTCATTAGATACATTGTATCTAAAGAAATACCCATGACCCATAACCAAAAAACCCATGGGCAAAGAGGAGTGTCCCACGGATCCCTAGGTTTACACTAGACGGATCCCTTAAGGGAGGGATCCGTGGGATCCGGGGAACAGTGGCAAGTTTTGCCTATAAATAGAGAGCCATTTCTTCATTCTAACTCACCCCTCTTCTTACTAATTCTCTCATATACTCTCATTCTCTTCTAACAAAAGATCACTTGATCTAGAGAGTTGTTCTTCTTTCTTTCTTTAGTGATTCTCATATAGGTCCTTCTCTAAGGCGAGATCACGAGCATTATACAAGTCATCCAAGCAAGGGGTCCTTGATTGATTTGTTCCTCCACAAGATTTCTGTAGCAAAGATCTTGTATTTGATATTTCACATAGTTGTTGTGTAATAGTCGTGTTGGTTTGGTCCACCGTGTTACGGACTCAGTATTTAGCTTTGTACCAGAAAAAGGTGTAAGCAACGTTGTGAAGGCTTCTCCGCCAAGTTGAAGGAGTTTGTTGACATAGTGCTTGAACTCTCGAGTAGGTGACTCGGGGAGTGGAGTAGGGCAAGGAAGGTGTCCTTGTAGCCGAACCACTATAAATCGGTTGTGTCATTTCTATCCCTTGCTTTACTTTATTTACTTGTTTTATCATTAGATCTATATTTTCTCTACATCCATACGATTTCACATAATATCGAATCTAAAGTTTTTGAAACTAACTTAAAATCGGCAAAACTATTCAACCCCCCCTTCTAGTTTTCCACACTACTAGTTTTATTATTATCACAATTGCTTGAAAGCTGTACTCTGAACTGAAAGTATTATTGCCTAAGTACCACTATTGCCAGAAAAGTCTATAACATCATGAACCATTAATTATTTTTGTGTAAACGCAAATATTGTGAATATGCCTATTGGAATTGACAAATCTCATTTATGTGATTGGATAGACAACCAGACGCACTATATTTGAGATCCTAGATATACGGAAAATTACCTACCAGGGCAAGTGTTATTATAGCATTGTTTTGATACCCATAGTTAATGTTTTTGGTCATGAGCTTAGCGCAATAATAATTGTTTTAACGATTATTATTTATGTTACCTATATAGTGTTAAGCGTTGCATTTGTTAAGAGTTAGCTACATTTTTGTTCCTTGTGGTTTGTCGGGTGTAACACTTTTAGTCCATTAGTTTGGCTCTCAATACATAACTTCAGTTAGTCCGAAATACATAACCACCACCCACCACCGCCACCACCACTAACACCTACCACCACCACTTACCACCTACCACCACCAACCAACCAACCACCACCACCAACCAACCACCACCACCACTCACCGCCGCCACCCACTGCCACCACCACCACCACCTACCATCACCATTACCAGCCACCGCCACCACCAATCACCACCACCACGCACCACCGCTACTTGGTTCCACCACCACCTACCTCCACTACTTACCACCACCGTCACCCACTCCTACTACCACCACCCACCACCACCTACCACCCCATTCACCATCGCCACCTACCTACCACCTTTGGTGGTGGTGGTGGTGAGTGGTGGTGGTGGTGGGTAGTTATGGGTGGCATTGCATGGCGGTGGTCAGTGGTGGTGGTGGTGGTAAGTGGTGGTGGTGGTGGGTTTTGGTGGCAGTGGGTGGCGATGATTATTTATTTCGGACTAACTAAGGTAATGTATTAGGGACCAAACTAATGGAGTAAAAGTGTAATACCCGATAAATCACAAAGACTAAAACTGTAGTTAACTCTTAACAAGTACAACACTTAACATTAATAATATATACAATTAAAAATATTAAACATAATGTACGTTACCTACATTGGAACAATAAAACGAGTTGTTACGTGTTTTTGAACTTCACCTTAAAAAATATTAAACAGGATGATATATATAATAAGAAAAAAATTAGCTATATGCTTACAATAAACAAATTAATAGTTGAATACACACAAAAATTAAAAAAAAATGTCAAATTGAATTTATATAACACAATGCGAAGGTAAATTCCCGGTATCTTCTTTAAATATTGTTTTTTATGGGCTTCACTTTGGTAGCCCATTTTTGGGTGGAACTGTGTGCCTGCGTGTGTTGGGCCCAAACATGCTCATAAGTATAACGAATAAGAAAATCTGGAATGTATGTACTTATCTCGACATACGCCGACTCATCCACCAAATCCATTCTACCCTCATCTTCCAATTCAGCTTTTCTATCTAAACATTTGATCTTTCGTTTTTTTAGATCATGATCCAAAAAATATGTAAACTGGTATTGAGGTTGATCCAAAAAAAAACTTTGATCTTTCATTTTTTTAATAGAACCTGCTAACTAGGCATAAACCCAAAACGTTAAGATTAAAAATCAACCTATTTGGTGTATGCGATCATGGTATCCTTGGAGTTCAAATGCTCGGAACAAGAAGGTTGCAACAATAAATCCGAAATATTAAGTGAGTTCAAATCTTCAGCTTCAACTTAATTGTTGGGTAAGGCTTTAATTTATCCATGTTTATAAAGATTTATTTTTTAATGACATCTTTGTTTAACAGTTAGGGTCTCAAATTTTGTGGCTTCTTTTGCTTTCAATTTTTTGCCGGAAGATTTCTTGGAAAATCAACAAGGTATATAAGCTTATTAATTAATTATTTAGTTAAGTTTGTTTAGTATGAGTGTGTAGATTGCTTATTTTTTTATGTTCACTATTGTATTTAAAATGAGAAAAGCTATGTATGCTTATTTAGTTTTTGAGCTGATGTTTTCATATTCTTAGTTCGCTAAAATTTTACCATTGATACACAACAGTATAGTGAGTTCATGCTTGAAATGCCAAAAACTGTAGGTTTTAGCAACATGGGTACAAGAATATTCAAGAGTATATTATGTAGATAACATCATTTTTCTTTGATGTGTTTCTAATATTGTTAAATTTTAGGGCAAATAACCTTTTAAAGCACTATACTTGTCAAGAATGGCAGTTCTTCGTAGCGAACTAAAAAAATAACTCTTTTAGACATTAAAGTTGACATTGTTGTCTTTCTTTAAGTATTATGACCATATTATGACCATTTTACCCTTTGAAAAAATTTCAAAAAAAGGAAATTCGAAAAAAATTTCAGAAATTTCAAAAAATATGTATTTCGAAAAAATAATTCAAAAAAAATATTTTGGAAAAAAAAATTTGGAAAAAAAATTCGAAAAAAAAAAAGTAATTCGAAAAAAATTTAGAAAGGGTAAAATGGTCATAATATGGTGATAATACTTAAAGAAAGACAAAATTGTCAACTTTAATGTCTAAAAGAGTTATTTTTTTAGTTCGCTACGCAGAACTGTCAATTTTGACAAGTATAGTGCCTTAAAAGGTTATTAACCTTAAGTTTTACAAGTATTATTTGTCCTTGAGCTAAAGTTATTATACATAAACTATAATGAGTTTTACAAAATATAAAAACATACGAGAAAATTTAAGAAGCTGCATCAAACCAAAAAGAAAATTACAAAAGCTCTCCATATTTCTGTCAAACAACATTATCAAAACAGATGCTTATGAAGATCTTAACATAATTTATATTCTTCTATAGTTACACAAGGTTAATTATTTTAGTAAAAACACTTATCTTTTATATTTTCTAACCACAGGTGGAGGAACATAACATGAAAGTAAGAACCATCGAAGAAAATTCTGAAGAATTAAGAGAAGTAAAAACAACACTTGATGATGAATCACCATTACGGTTTAAGTGTTCAAAGAACCGAAAGAATTGGAACAGGTTTGGGGATTCAAGCTATTTTCCGTCATGTACGCGTTTAGTATTCCTTACGAGTTCTGATGACATCAAATAGTCCTGAGTTTCTAAGTATTAATTTCCCCCTTTATCATCACATTTTGAATATATTATTAGCAAAAACTTCCTTATTCCTTGATATTTTATTTCAGGACGCATTGGAAGCAAGGAAGCTGCTATTGGACATTTTCATGACATATTACGACGTAACCAAGTGATGCTGTTACGACGCAACTGATGATTTCGATGACTACGGCGTAATCCTTAGATCAGGTTACGCCGTAACAACTGATGACCAAAACTATGGAGTAGTCTCAGTTCAAGCTATGCCGTAACTATGATTTACACTGGAATTTAGTAAGCTACGGCGTAACACCGAACAAAGTTACGCCGTAGCAGATGGATAAGCACTGAAGATTGAAGAAAGTTACGGTGTAACTACCTAATAGGTTACGCCGTAACTAATTTGAAGCCTATAAATAATCGACGATTTCATCATTATGAGGTATCTCTCCTTTCCCAAACCTTCTAGGGTTTGGGGAGATCAAAACACAGAAGAAGAAGCATGATTTAGGAGCACGAATAACGAAGTTCTCGCCTACGATTTCCTTTGTATTCGAGTTTGGATTCTTTTTATATTTTTTTAGATTTTATATTATGAATTCATGTCATTAATTAAAGTTTGAATTTATGTTATTGTTACTCTTTATAATTCTTTATAGATATTTGCTAGTCTTTTCATAGAACGCTAGCCTTAGTAGTGTTATAAGCTCGATAGTATCTAAAGGGCTGGGAGATATGACCAACTGACCCCAGTCTGATAGATAGCGAAGTATGAGAGGAATTGGCCATAGTACGAGCACTCTTCGTGTGCGAATCGACCAAAGGATCACTTATCAAGTGGAGGCACTTAAGAGGTTAGGGGGAATCTAAGTTCCTAACGGCCGGGTTCCCACCGTCTAGATCTAGTAGATATGGTGCTTAATGACTGCTATTAGGTTGCCGAATGATCCCGGGTGACCTGCTCATCTTGGTGAGGAACCTAAGAACCATAGGCCATGACGAATCGACCAAAGGAGTCTGGTGAAAATTAACCACTATATTGAATCTTAGTATAGGGATTCAATTCATATTTGTTTTCTTTATTAAGCTTCATTTATCTTTCTCTTTTACCTAAATTTCTGGTGTCTGTGTAAGTAGAATAATTACACACCTATCGAATACATCAGTTTTGTTTACCCATATATTATCTATGTTTTATCTAATCATCTTAGTATTTTTCAAGGTCACAACTCTCTTGGGACGATACTCGGATTTACCTAAGGCTTTACTACATCTGATCGGGTACTCTGCCCGTTAGTATGTGTCTATCCTAAGTTATTCAAGTTTTATAAATATTAAAAGCAAGATGAAATAGCACATCAGCTTTTTGGCGCCGCTGCCGGGGAGCGGTTAATGTAAAGATCTAAGGTATTTTATATTCACCTCATTAAGAGATTAAAGCATTCCCACAAGGTACGTTTCTAATCTCTCCTATTACAAATTAGTATTCGGACGCTATTAGTTACGGCGTAACTATTTCATCTAGTTACGACGTAGCCTTACTGCAATTTATAAAAACTTCTAAAAAATAAATAATAAAATAAATATATTTTTGACTTATTAGTTACGACGTAACCTCCCTCCAAAGTTACGACGTAACCGCTATAAAATCATATTTATAAATAAAAATCTGACCTTTGACTAAAATTAATTACGGCGTAACCCGTAATAGGATTACGACGTAACCCTTTCACACCTTATCAATTTTCTAAAAATATTAGTTACAGCGTAACTAATTAAACTAATTATGCCGTAACTATTGTAGCGGTATAAAAACCTTCCTGAATAAAATTAGGTTTTACTCACAAATTCACCGCCCACTCGAACAGTAAAAAAAAAATCTCTCTAAAATTTTTTCTTCAATATCGCTTCATCTAATCCATCTTCATGGCTGGTAAGACCTATCTTTACTCTTTTTTATTTATTTCTTTTTTCAATTAGGGTTTTATTTTAATATTATAGGGATCTTGCTCATTTGAATTAATTGTTAATATTGGAATGATTAATTGATAGTTTTGATAATTCCCCCATGTTATTTTGATTCGTATCCTGGTTCTACGGGTTGATTTGGATGTTTTGGGGTTATTAAAATAAGGTTTTAGGTCAAGCGCAAACTTGGTGGGTTAGGCACGATCCCTCAGCTCTAGTAGGGTAAAAATATATTGAAACTTTTCACCCTTGTAATAAAATTGATGGTTCCGGCGTAATCTATTGCGTAATTGAAACATCTGTGGTGCTGAGTTTCTGGGAAAGTTACGGCGTAACTTGGGGTTTAATTACGCCGTAACCTTTTTATCTGCAATTACGGCATAGCAGTTTGTCATAGCTACGCCGTAACCATTGAAGTTTTTTAATTACGGCGTAACTTTTATGATGGGTTACGCCGTAACTTGACATCAGTAAGGTCTGCACTTATTGTCTCTTATCTTATTTTCAGGTGCAAACAATCCCGCAGACTGGCCTAGATTTTTAGCACACCCCGATGCTGGTATTAGGCAACTATGCGTGGAGGAATATGAGAAATTAATGGGGAAGGATATCAGTCAACCCGAGGATCTTAACTTTGAAGCATTTGGTACTTTGGCAAGTGGAAGAGCTAGTAGGAGGTTGAGGAAGTTTTGCAAGATCAAGTTCACATGTACTGGCGGGGATTTCACATGTACTACTTGGTTGAGGTTGTTTAGGATCAGGGAACCAGTCATTCCGGAATACGTTCGTGAATTCCTTGCTAGTGTGGAGTTTAAAACTGAGGTTACTGATGATGAAGAGGATTCCATGTTTTTCCAGCTTGGAGGCATCTGGAGGAGATTGACTCTTAGGGAGTTTACTATTCGTATGGGTTTGTACACTGAGGAAGAAATGGAGACTGAAGATTTTAAGCGGTTCTATAACACATGCTGGAGAAGAAGGGATGAGAATCAAGACCTTGCTGCTTATTTTGACCAGATTGCTATCACTGGGGGGGGGTATAATCCAAGTATCCCTCCATCATATACCATGGTGAGGAGCCCCATTCGTCGACTTGTGCACCGCCTTCTTGCTTGCTCGATTCGGGCAAGGCACTCAGCCAAAGAGAAGATGACTATGGAAGACCTTTATCTGATGCAGGGGATGGAAGAAGGAAACATCATTGATGTTCCTTATTATCTGGCTAGGTTTATGGCTGTAGGTGCTAAGGGGTTTTTTGGTAGGAGTCCTTTGCAGGGGGCATTGATCGGGAGATTGGCTAGGAGTTTTGATCTTATGACCGATGAAGCTTTGTCCCGAGTAACCATTGGTAGAGATACTAGTTTGATTGGCTTGTCTAAACTAGTGGAGTTAGGGATTTGCGTCTAGGATGTTTATGGTGCAATTCACCTAGCTGGGACTGCCCCTAGAAGGGAAGAAGGAGAAGCTAGTGGTGCAGGTGGTGAAGCCGAGGAGCAGGTGCCTATGGGACGTAGAAGGGCACATGTGAATGTTGGGGAGAGATTGAAAATTATTGATGAGAGGCTCGAGGGAATGTCATCCCACTTCAACGAGGAAATTGAAAGTGGGTCTTTTTGGTCTTAGTAACCAATTTGAGGGTTTTTCAGGTACATTAGATCAGGTGCAGCAGCTCCAGCAGGATTTCTTTCATTGGAGTGCAGATCGGACTAGCCAGATGCTTCAGCATATGCATTTGAGCCACCCTAGGTGGGAAGGTACGGAGTACGTGTACCAACCCAACATTCCCGATGTCGGAGTCCAAGTAGGAGTGGCCTTCATGCAACCCGGCGCCACTCCTGGAAGCGCCGCAAGCACTCCATTTGAGCCTTCTCAATTCCACTCCATGGATCATGATCTCCCCGGGGACGAGTGATTTCCCCATTTGATGAAACAATTTGAAACAAATTTTAAAACTATTTGAAACTCAAGTCTGTAATAACTTAACTATTAGGATGTTTGCCTTTTCTATCGTTAATTGTACCCGTCGGGTACAAAATTTTCCTAGTATGCTGTGCAAGTTTTTGTTCTGTGACAAAGTTACGGCGTAACCTTATGATTTAGTTACGCCGTAACCACTGCTGGAGTAGAGAATTTTGGAAGCGACACAACTAGTTAAGGCCAACCCCTGATTCAACAAACATTACCCCACCCATGATCCACCTTCAACCTTTAGTAAGACATCTTGAGCAACCATTCAAGAGGGGAGTTTCTTTCTTTCTTGATTATTTTTCATTTCTATTTTATTTTTCCTTTTTCTTCGTACAAATGGGACTTTGTACACTTCAAGTGGGGGGATAGGAATAGAAATGAAGTGTATGATTACTTAGCTTACTTTCCCTAATTGGTTTTAAAAAAAATTAAGCGTATTTGAAAAATTTTGTCACATTTTAACCAAACTAGAATCGCATAAAAGTCGAGCACACATTAACCCTTATTACCATTGGTGAGATTTAGCCTTTCCGTTTCCCCCATTTTACCTAAATATGCCATAAATTGAGTGTGCCGATAGTATTGTAAACTTTAGAACTTGGCTTTTACATCACTTCGAGACCATAGACGAGTAGTGTATCAAGTTAGCTTGGTGCATTTGGAAAAGATAATTTGAAAAAAAAGTAAATGTTTTAGGATTTCACCCCAAATAGCCTATATGTGTTCACTTGTGTGTGTTTATCGATTAGTCGCATTGGCTTTTCGACCCCCGTGTTAACCTTATTTGTTGCACTCATCTTTAAGTGCAAGATACCCCTAGTTACACCCTTTTTGAGCTTATCCTTTCATTTCATAACCCTTATTTTTATTACAACCTTACGCCTTAGCTTACCGTGTAGTTTTACCTTTTTACCTAGAAGCCATTGTTCACCCTAGTTTGAGGTTCAAATAAAAAAGCGTATAACATCTCACTTAAAGATCTCAGAAGACCCCAAGTAATCACCTCATGCTCAGCTCAAGTGGGGGGAAGTATATCATTGTATCTCTAGCATATCTTAGTATATGCAAAAAAAAAACAAAAAAAAAATAATAAAAAAAATAGCACGATTACTTATAAGTGCGAAAAAGTATTAGCACTACATGAATTAGCATTAAGAATAATCTTCTCAATCACGTTCAAAAGATTGGAAGAATAAGTTCAAGAATAATTTTGGAGGATTTCGGAGGCATGCACTGACCATATGAAGACGAACCTTGAATTATTGGTTGGATGATGGCAACTCGATTTTAAGCTAAAAATATTTGTTTTTATTTTCCTTTTCACCCATTAAATATCCCATGCCTATCCTTACCCTTTTTGTCGTGAAGCATGTCTAGGTGATGCAGCGAGCAATCCTTGATGTCTTGGCCATGGATTTGGTCATGTATCATTGATTTTGTCCGCTTTGTTGTGACACGTTAGTAATGACACCACCCCTTTAGCCTTTAAGACTCAACCCAACATTGCTTTTTAGATTTTGTCTTAACCTTAGCTCTAGTGGTGGAGTTGTGTGTAATTGCCAAGCTTATGATAGAATACTTACTATGTCCGTGCAATTGAGTGATCACCCCGAAATTAACACTTAGAATAGGAAGAGTGAGAGTGTTTTCGTTCCCATTTCGTGAGGTGTTCGGCTCTTATTAATATTCTAGAATGAAATTTAAAATTGCACATTCTTCATGAATGTATCTTTTGCAGTCTAAACTGGTCTACTTCAGGGCAAGTAAAGTTTAAGTGGGGGGATATTTGATGACATCAAATAGTCCTGAGTTTCTAAGTATTAATTTCCCTCTTTATCATCACATTTTGAATATTATTATTAGCAAAAACTTCCTTATTCATTGATATTTCATTTCAGGACGCATTGGAAGCAAGGAAGCTGCTATTGGACGTTTTCATGACATATTACGACGTAACCAAGTGATGTTGTTACGACGCAACTGATGATTTTGATGACTACGGCGTAATCCTTAGATCAGGTTACGCCGTAACAACTGATGACCAAAACTATGGCGTAGTCTCAGCTCAAGCTACGCCATAACTATGATTTACACTGTAATTTAGTAAGCTATGGCGTAACACCGAAAAAAGTTATGCCGTAGCAAATGGATAAGCACTGAAGATTGAAGAAAGTTACGGCGTAACTACCTAGTAGGTTACGCCGTAACTAATTTGAAGCCTATAAATAATCGACGATTTCATCATTATGAGGTATCTCTCCTTTCCCAAACCTTCTAGGGTTTGGGGAGATCAAAACACAGAAGAAGAAGCATGATTTAGGAGCATGAATAACGAAGTTCTCGCCTACGATTTCCTTTGTATTCGAGTTTGGATTCTTTTTATAATTTTCTAGATTTTATATTATGAATTCATGTCATTAATTAAAGTTTGCATTTATGTTATTGTTACTCTCTATAATTCTTTATAGACATTTGCTAGTCTTTTCATTGAACGCTAGCCTTAGTAGTGTTATAAGCTCCATAGTATCTAAAGGGCTGGGAGATATGACCAACTGACCCCAGTCTGATAGATAGCAAAGTATGGGAGGAATTGGCCATAGTACGACCACTCTTCGTGTGCGAATCGACCAAAGGATCACTTATCAAGTGGGGTCACTTAAGAGGTTAGGGGGAATCTAAGTTCCTAACGGCCGGGTTCCCACCGTCTAGATCTAGTAGATATGGTGCTTAATGACTGCTATTATGTTGCCGAATGATCCCGGGTGACCTGCTCATCTTGGTGAGGAACCTAAGTACCATAGGCCATGACGAATCGACCAAAGGATTCTGGTGAAAATTAACCACTATATTGAATCTTAGTATAGAGATTCAATTCATATTTGTTTTCTTTATTAAGCTTCGTTTATCTTTCTCTTTTACCTAAATTTCTGGTGTCTGTGTAAGTATAATAATTACACACCTATCGAATACATCAGTTTTGTTTACCCATATATTATCTATGTTTTATCTAATCATCTTAGTTTTTTTCAAGGTCACAGCTCTCTTGGGACGATACTCGGATTTACCTAAGGCTTTACTACATCTGATCGGGTACTCTGCCCGTTAGTATGTGTCTATCCTAAGTTATTCAAGTTTTATAAATATTAAAAGCAGGATGAAATAGCACATCAAGTTCAAATATTGAATTTGCATATCTCATGATATAAAAGGTGTTACGGTTTCAAAGTAACTGGTGTATGGAGCTAGATGAAGTACATGGTCACGACTGATGAAGCTGAGGTACTCGATCATTTTCAAATCGCAATACCAAATAACCGTGAAATGATATTTTGAAACATAGTGCTAATCAATGTATGGTCAAATTTATGGTGGTGTTGGAATGAGCCCATTGAGGTCTATCCTTTCGGTTGTGTCGTTTGAATTGCTGCTGCTAAACTTTGTTGCAGGGTGATATTTGTTGGAATTATATAACATGACAATCAATAAATAATCACAAAACATCAAAGTATACATGTGGAAGCGTATAGGATTTATTAACGAATAATTAATTAACATAAACAAGAATATGCGTACCTTACTTGATTCTAGCCGAACAAGAATCAAATCCACAAACTAGCAATTTGGATGAACCCTAATTAGGGTTTATAGGATTATATGAATTACCCCTTACTGTTTCGTAATTCAATCCAAGAATACTAACATTAATGTGTTAATACCACTTTCTTGTACACACGTACTATACCGAATTAAAGTAATGCTAGTTTTAATCAAACAAAAAACTTGAGTTGGAAAAGTTTGAGGATCGACACCCACAAGGTGGTGGACGATCGATTTAAGCAAAACACACACAAACAAATTTTAGGTTTAGCTTAATGAGTACAAGAGATAAATTACAAACACCCTTGGTTTTGTATTTATACCCAAACTAACTTGGTGAACAAGTTTGAGTTGTAGTTGGGTTGGGTTTGTCCTCCCTTGGCCGATCGGTTGTAATCCCACAAGAGGGATTTCAGAACCTTCCCAATATTTACAAGTTAGTCCTTTTCCAATTACATTTAACGACCGTTAGTCCATTACAACTAATTACTTAATGTCCGTTAGTTATTTCGTTTAATTAATAAACAAATATAACTATTACATTTAATTATTAACTTTAATTCTCATACGTAAAGTGTGCAATCCCGTGGTCTCGAGTTCGATCCTAACTCACGTCTACTAATTTATATCCATAAAACCAACAGCTCCCACTTGGATATATCTTAATAGAGTGATCACATCGGTTAGCTTCTAGCAACACTTCGATGCCTCTAGTACAACTCGAGTAAGGCTCCTGGAAAACCTTTTAATGATTTCTCATTATTATTATTATCCTTTTGTTTCTAATACCACGTCAAATAAAGATATGGAATTACGTCATTCTTTATTAAACTATTATGTTTCTCGTTGTAAGTGATTGACCAAGATTACCAAATCTTCTAAACATTTTTAGCGGAGATTTTGGGTGCGGCCGCACAAACATCTTGTCAACCGTACGAGGGGCCCATCAGTATTAAACTCCAAATAAATTTGAAGGAACAAATTCTATCTTGACTACGAGACTAACCCACAAACTTTGTAACAATTCTGGAAACAACCCTTATGACTACCAGTTACGTATAGCGTTAAGTTGCTCCACAGAAATGCACTACATTCATGACACTTATCTGGTATCTCAAGTCTGAGGATAACTATTCATATTTTACTTATAACAATATCCACAAAGTAAATTATGTAGTTGGGATAAGTCCTATATTCAATTCATTGAATATCATCTGAAATTGGTATGCATTCTTATCAATACACTTTCAAGTATATTCTACCACATCTCTCAGATTTGTCTTAGTTTAATGATACTCCCATATCATTAATTGACAACGGACATTTAGAATAACTTAGTTACTCACGGATTAAACATGCAAATATAGGACAACAATATTTGCAGGACCTTGTTTTTACATCAACCTTACGCGTATACCACTTACCAAACGAGTAGAACACGTAAACCAAACACCCACGATATGCGTAGGATTAAGAAGAAAGAATAAGAAAGATGGTGACTTGATGTTATAAAACCGTGTATGTGTAGAGAGAAAGATGAAAACAATAAGATGTTTATTTCAAAGAAAAACACACACAAAACACACTCAAGCACACCCCTCAAATGAGACTTTGAGGGGTATTTATAGTACAAGTAACATAAGGCCCTAAGGCTTGGCCATGGGCCGTGAGATGGGCTTGGACATGGATTGGGTTACATGAACTTATACAAGGCTAGCTTAACTAAACGATTAACCATTTAGCTTAGCCCAATCCACGAGCCCGTTGACTATTCTAGCACGATATCTAACACACGTTACAAAGTTCCTAAATGTGAATGACCATCACTTCTAATAAAAATGTTACGGCTAACAATCTCCCCCTAAGGGGAGGTCATTCAAAAGATGCTCCACTTGATTAGGTCTTTACTTTCCTTGAGTTTGAACTTTGCATGTAGATATAGAATAGTCTTGATTCTTTGTTCCTTCATGCTTTGTGATCAGTTAATGTGGTATTCTGTCGTTGTCAACTTTGTTGGTTAGGTGTCTCCACGTCATTCTCCACCATGCTCACACTTCTATTTGACTTTTAATTACCAATGATGTAGTTCTCGAGTCTTTATACTTTGTAGATTCTTTGACATTGACGAAGAATCATCTTTAACTTTGTGTTGCCTTTGATTTTGATGAGAACTTTTCATGTGTTGCTGGTATGAGCATGTGGAAAATCTGCACGATCTCTTCCTCCCGCAAGCATCCATAAGAAGAAAACATCAAAACATGGGTTAGAAGTAATCCAGCGCTTACAAGTTTGAACTTCGAGTGTGTTAACAGCATAGTGTGAAAACACGTCTCTAATTCTCACAAAGGCCGTTCCTGAACTGGAGTCCCACAAGTGAGATAACGCGATGTACCAAAGTACACCTACAGTTCAGGTGAGTCGCTGAGGTACACCAAAGCATCACCCCACGACTGTAGACCGTTTGAGACACACTAAGCGTAATCCACGGGGAGTTACCGAAGTGACCTGCTGTCAGGGCTGCTTGATGTTGACCCTGGCAGGAGTTTCCATTCAATCATTGAAGATCACAGATGTGAAACTTCTCATAAATGTTCTGGCAGATTGCTAAGATCTGCGTAGGACTCTAGAATATATCACTTCTGTCCTTATTGATGAACAACAAGCGATGTCATGTCAAGTGTTCCTATGAGATCTTTTGATGAATCTCGTGGCTCTAGACTCAATTAGTGCATTTTGGTTTCCTAAGCGAAGACTAGGGAGAGGGTCTCCTTCTTCAATACCAACAATCTCTAAGAGAGTGTCGATAGATTATGTAGGGTTCCCAGTGAGAATGAAACAAATCCTTTTAAGAGGAATTGAGTGGCTAGAAGGTTAGGTGCAGTGCGTCACTGGGTCCATGACATCTTTGTCTTCAATACCAGTGTTATCTTAGTGACAACCAGTAGCAGATGAATTGAACCCGGTTTCTGCCCTAAGGTTGATTATGGAGGGCTATTTCTTTTCACCCTTTATTTTACTTTTCTTTTTAATTCTTCAACCCCTTCTTTATCCTTTCTCACATTACTCCTTTTTTCAATCATTCCTAAGGACTTCTAATACTAACTATTTGTGATGTCCTTGGGTAGATCCCTCCGGCTCTGGCGGATCATAGGATGGATTTACCTATCCTTAGTCACCTTATAACTCCATGACTGTCTGTTAGCCTTAATAGTTTTATTAAAAGTGATGGTAATTCACGATTAGGAACTTTGTAATGTGTGTTAGTTATCGTGATGGAATAGTCAACGGACTCGTGGACTGGGCTAATCTAATTGGTTAAATGTTACGCGTATGCTAAGCCTTGTATAAGCTTAAGCATCCCAAGCCCATGTCCAACCCACGAAAAGCCCATGGAAAGCCTTTAGGGAAACATGTGTCTTGTACTATAAATACCCCTCAAATGGTCATTTGAGGGGTGTGCTTGAAAGTGTGTGTGTGTGTGTATTTTCTCTCTCAAGGAATATACAACTTATTGTGTTTATCTTTATCTCACATATACACGGTTTTATATCATTCAAGTCACCATCTTTCTCATCTTATTTCTAAGCTTTGTTTGTGTTGTTTGTGTTAACGTGGTATTTGTGTTGGGTTTGTGATAAGGTTGATAAAAGTAAGGTCCTACAATTGATAAAAGAGTACGTCGAAAATGGTACTGTTGAATTATTCTTCGTGAAGACAGATTACCAACTCGCTGATCTATTAACAAAAGCCCTTCCAAAAGAAAGGTTTGAGTATTTAGTTCGACGAATTGGAATGTGAAGCCTAACCCCTGAGGAGTTAGAACGTCTTCTCGATTCTTCTTGAAAATGATTTTCCAAAAAGCTTCGCTGTAAATATTTTTTGAAAAACAAAATACAAAATTTGAAAAACCAACAAAAGCAAAATATAAAAATATAAAATTTTCAAAAATACAAAAACAATATAAATTCAAAAATCCAAAAATAATCTTCTCACGACATGTCTCTCGTATAATCGATATTCTGTACGTTTCTAGAAATGTCATTCAACAATGATACGGGCATGTACAGATGCTTGAGCGAGAGTTCTTTAATTGTTTTCTAAAACATGTCGTTTCTCAAAATTTCTTAATAAAATGGCTTTCGTATACATCAGTACGAAACCCGGACCGAAATGATGACTTTTGATTATTTTCAAATCAAAACTCGTGCTTTGATCGAAAAATGAGGTGTACGCTTCAGTGCACTACATTTAAAAATGGTGAGATATCATCATCATCTTGAGCACCTTTTCAAGATTGTTCAAAAAGATTTTCAAAATCTTTCAAAATACTTTGTGCTCAAGATAACTCCCTCTAAAACCCTTTAATTTATTATGCTTTATTAAAGGGGGAGTATAACACAAAAATGTTCCAAATTCATGCTTAAATCATATCCGTTTGTCTCCCCAAAAGTTTCTAAAATGTTTGTTTAATCTGTTGATATCAAAAATATCACGAATATGCTATTTTTGAGGGGGAGGAGACGTGATTAAAATGTGATCAAAATCGTTGTTTGAATCTCAAAAGAGCTCGACTCAGTTGAAACCAATGAATTGACGAAGAAAAATGTACCATCTCGAGAAACTTTCTATGGACTTGACCAGGACGGGTAATAATTTCAAGCTAGTTCTCTAGTGATGTAAACGTGTCTCGAATCGGTATAGTTCATTTAAAGTCGATCAATTCAAAAAGTGCGAACTCTACCCTCTATGTGCAGATTTCTGTCAAAACTTATAAGCACATGTGAAGGGGGAGTGTTTCTGAAAATACAAAACTCACGGAGTGTCGCAAACATGTTTTCTATCATAAACACTCTATGAGATTTTCATGAAAAACGGTTTTATGGCAACAATAGGACAATCATGGAGTTATAAGGTGACTAAGGATAGGAAATTCGTCCTATGATCCGCCAGAGCCGGAGGGATCTACCCAAGGACATCACAAATAGTTAGTATTAGAAGTCCTTAGGTATGATTGAAAAAAGGAGTAATGTGAGAAAGGAGAAAGAAGGGGTTGAAGAATTAAAAAGAAATGTAATGAAAAAGGGTGAAAAGAAATAGCCCTCCATATTCAACCTTAGGGCAGAAACCGGGTTCAACTCATCTGCTACTGGTTGTCACTAGATGACACTGGTATTGAAGACAAAGACGTCATGGACCCAGTGACGCACTGCACTAAACCTTCTAGCCACTCAATTCCTCTTAAAAGGAATTTGTTTCGTTCTCACTGGGAACCCTACATAATCTATCGACTTTCTCTTAGAGATTGTTGGTATTGAAGAAGGAGACCCTCTCCCTAGTCTCCGCTCAGGAAAACCAAAATGCACTAATTGAGTCTAGAGCCACGAGATTCATCAAAAGATCTCATAGGAACACATGACATGACATCGCTTGTTGTTCATCAATAAGGGCACAAGTGATATATTCTAGAGTCCTACGCAGATCTTAGCAATCTGCCAGAACATTTATGAGAAGTTTCACATCTGTGATCTTCAGTGATTGAATGGAAACTTCTGCCAGGGTCAACATCAAGCAGCCCTGACAGCAGGTCACTTCGGTAACTCCTCGTGGATTACGCTTAGTGTGTCTCAAACGGTCTACAGTCGTGGGGTGATGCTTCGGTGTACCTCAGCGACTCATCTGAATTGTAGATGTACTTCGGTATATCGCGTTATCTCACTTGTGGGACTCCAGTTCAGGAACGGCCTTTGTGAGAATTAGAGACGTCTTTTCACACTATGCTGTTAACACCCTCGAAATTCAAACTTGTAAGTGCCGGAATCCGCTTATTACTAACAATGTTTTATGTTTTCTTCTTATGGAAGCTCTGGAGCGGATGGATCGTGCAGACTCGCCACATGCTCATACCAACAACATATGAAAGTTCTCATCATAATCAAAGGAGATGATTCTTCATCAATGTCAAAGAATCTACAAAGTTTAAAGACTCCAGAACTACATCGTTGATAACCAAAAGACAAATAGAAGTGTGAGCATGGTGGAGAAAGAAGTGGAGAATGACGTGGAGACACCTAACCAACGAAGTTGACAACGACAGACAACCACATTATCTGATCACAAAGCATGAAGGAACAAAGAATCTAGACTATTCTATATCTACACGCAAAGTTCAAGCTCAAGGAAAGTAAAGAACCAATCAAGTGGAGCATCATTTGAATGACCACCCCTTAGGGGGAGATTGTTAGCCTTAATAGTTTTATTAAAAGTGATGGCAATTCACGATTAGGAACTTTGTAATGTGTGTTAGATATCGTGATGGAATAGTCAACGGACTCGTGGACTGGGCTAATCTAATTGGTTAAATGTTACGCGTATGCTAAGCCTTGTATAAGCTTAAGCATCCCAAGCCCATGTCCAACCCACGAAAAGCCCATGGAAAGCCTTTAGGGCAACATGTGTCTTGTACTATAAATACCCCTCAAATGGTCATTTGAGGGGTGTGCTTGAAAGTGTGTGTGTGTGTGTATTTTCTCTCTCAAGGAATATACAACTTATTGTGTTTATCTTTATCTCACATATACACGGTTTTATATCATTCAAGTCACCATCTTTCTCATCTTATTTCTAAGCTTTGTTTGTGTTGTTTGTGTTAACGTGGTATTTGTGTTGGGTTTGTGATAAGGTTGATAAAAGTAAGGTCTTACACTGTCCCATGTTGCCATAAAACCATTTTTCTTGAAAATATTTCAAAGTGTTTATGATTGAAAACATGTTTGAAACACTCTGAGAGTTTTATATTTCCAGAAACACTACCCCTTCACATGTGCTTATATTGTTTTAACTTAAATCTGCACTGTGAGGGTAGAGTTCGCACTTTTTGAATTGATCAGCTTTAAATGAACAAGACCGATTCGAGACACGTTTACATCACTAGAGAACTAGCTTGAAATTATTACCCTGTCCTGGTCAAGTCCATAGAAAGTTTCTCGAGATGGTACATTTCCTGACTTAGATTCCTCGTCAATTCATTGGTTACGACTGAGTCGAGCTCTTTTGAGAATCAAACAACGATCATTAAACTTTTTGATCACATTTGAATCACGTCTCCTCCCCCTCAAAAATAGCATATTCGTGATATTTTTTATATCAACGGATTAAACAACATTTTAGAATCTTTTGGGGAGACAAACGGATTTGATTTAAGAATGAATTTGGAACATTTTGGTTTTATACTCCCCTTTTAATAAAGCATAATCAATTAAAGGGTTTTTAGAGGGAGTTATCTTGAGCACAAAATATTTTGAAAGATTTTGAAAATCTTTTTGAACAATCTTGAAAAAGGTGCTCAAGATGATGATGATTTCTCACCAGTTTTAAATGTAGTGCACTGAAGCGTACACTTGATTTTTTTTAAGACACGAGTTTTAATTTGAAAGTAATCAAAAGTCATCATTTTTTTCCGGGTTTCGTACTGAAGTATACGAAAGCCATTATTGAAGAAATTTTTAAGAAACGACATGTTTTAGAAAACATTTAAAGAACTCTCGCTCAAGCATCTGTACATGTCTGTATCATTGTTGAATGACATTTCTAGAAACGTACAGAATATCGATTATACAAGAGACATGTCGTAGAAGAATATTTTTGGATTTTTGATTTTATAATTTTTTTGTATTTTTTGAAAGTTTTATATTTTTATATTTTGCTTTTGTTGGTTTTTCAAATTTTGTATTTTGTTTTTCAAAAATATTTACAGCGAAGCTTTTTGGAAAATCATTTTCAAGAAGATTCGAGAAGACGTTCTAACTCCTCAGGGGTTAGGCTTCGCATTCCAATTCGTCGAACCAAATCGTTAAACCGTTCTTTTGGAAGGGCTTTAGTAAATAGATCGGCGAGTTGGTAATCTGTCTTCACAAAAAATAATTCAACAGTACCTTCTTCCACATGTTCTTTTATGAAGTGATAGCGGACTCTGATATTCTTAGTCTTTGAGTGATGAACAGGATTGCATGATATGGCTATGGCACTTTTCGAGTCACAATACATAGGTATTTTATCGAAAGTAAAGCCATAATCTGTTAGTTGTGTTCTCATCCATAGAACTTGAGCACAACACGCAGATAGAGACACATACTCAGCTTCAGCGGTTGAAAGTGCAGTGCAATCTTGTTTCTTTGAAGACCAGCTGACTAACTTTTCACCCAAAAATTGTGCTTCTCCTAATGTACTTTTTGCTGTAACTTGGTCACCTGCGTGGTCCGCATCTGAAAAGGCAATTAGATCAAATCCGGATTCCTTCGGATACCAAAGTCCCATGTGAATGGATGTCTTCAGGTACCGAAAGATCCTTTTAACCTCTTTAAGGTGCAGTTCGGTAGGCTTTGCCTGAAACCGTGCTAATAAGCAAACATCAAAATGAATATCGGGTCGACTAGCAGTGAGGTACATGAGAGAATCAATCATGCTCCGATATTTCTTCGGATCAATAGTGTTGGGAATAATCCGTTACCACGGATAGTATGTGGTTTACACTGCTTGGTTTAACACTAGCAGTGGAAACGTATTCCCACTGCTAGAACATTATTACCACTGCTATTGTTTATGATAAGGTTAACGCGTCTAAATAAGTATAGAATAGATCTTGTGTATATTCTATTATGTTAGCTTTATACTTATCTTGTAAAGGACTCCTTGTTGTATAAAAGGAGGTCCTAGGTCATTGTTTTAGGTACTTGTCAATTTACCTACGAAAGCTTCAAGGTGTAACCCTAGTGATACTAAGATCACTCGTATTATTCACTAATAATATTGGAGCTTGAGTTTTGTGTTTAATCTGTGTTTACTCTCATACAATACATTATACAATCCATCTTCTAAGTATTACTAAGTAAATTCCGCGTGCTTATTAATATCATACAAAATATCATTGACACAAAGAGTGTGTCCAGATCCATCAAGTGGTATCAGAGCGAAGGTTCTGATATTTTGTTTTAGAAGATCCAAGGAATAAGCTTAACCTACTCACAAAATTCAATGGAGATGGAAAACAACCAATCAAACTCTTCTTCTACTCCAAGACTTCCTAAGCTCAAACTTAATGAGTTTGAGATGTGGAGGATACTAATTGAGCAATACTTTCTCATACAGGACTATGCTCTATGGGAGATCATTCAAACTGGTGATTCCTTCAAGCCTGTGACTAGTACTGTGAAGGTTGGTGACACAGATGTTGTGAAGGTTTCTGTGCCTGAATCTAGTATTGAAAAGGCTTGCAAGAAGAATGATCTTAAAGCTAGAAGTTTGTTGCTGATGACTCTTCCTAGAGATCAGATCATTTCATTTAGCAAGTACAAGACTGCTAAAGAACTGTTTGAAGAGATTTGCTCAGTGTTTGGTGGTAATGATGCTACAAAGAAGACACAAAAGACATTATTGAAGCAAAGCTATGAAAATTTCTCTGCTTCAAGCAATGACTCACTTGATAGCATCTTCTCCAAACTTCAGAAGATTGTAACACAGCTGACTGTGTTTGGCATTGAGGTAGAAAAGGAAGACCTCAATTTGAAGTTTCTAAGAAGTTTGCCTTCAGAGTTTCAAACCAATGTTACTGTCTGGGAAAACAAATCAGACATAGAAACAATGAAGCTCAATGACCTTTACAACAACTTCAAACTTATTGAGCAAAGGTTGAAGAAGGCAGGGAAACTTGGTACAAGCTCTAGTAGCTTGGCATTTTTGTCAACCTCTGTTGACAATGATGATTCTGAAGATGAAAGTGATGATGATATTGCCACTGCAGGTTCTAAAGTTTCCACTGGTAATGTTAATGTTACCACTGCAGGTTCAAAGAAGAAGGTTGCTAGTATTGGAGATCCTACCGTTTATGCTTTCATATCCACACAAGTTGATGGCTCTGTCTTAACTCATGAAGACATAGAGCAAATTGATGAAGATGACTCGGAGGAGATGGATATAAAATGGCAGATAGCTCTTCTTAGCATGAGGGCTAAGAAATTTTACAAGAAGACTGGCAAACCTATCCACATTAATGGTGATGATACTGCAGGTTTTGATAAGAAGAAAGTGGAGTGCTTTAACTGCCACAAGTTTGGACATTTTGCTAGAGAATGTAGAAGACCAAAGACCAAGGACAACAGGTCTACTTGGTACAAGCAAAAGAAGGGACCAACTGTGGAAGAACCAAAGGCAATGCTGGCTATTGATGGTGTGAGCTATGATTGGAGTTTCATGGCTGATGAACAAGAAGAAGAACATTCAGATGCTGCTCTTGTTGCTACTTAATTTGCTCTCATGGCTTTCTCTGACTCTGAGGTACAAAACTCTGAATGTTGCTCTAAAATATGTAGGGCTGCTAGAGAATTTGAAAGGCTTAATGATCTATATTCTAATGAAAGACAAGAGTTATATACTGCTAATTATACTGTGTCTAATCTTAGAAGAGCTATGGCAGTGTTAGAAAAGCAAATAGAGCACTATCAGGTAAATGAGTCAAAATATAATGATGATATGATTCTTCTTAGAAGAGAGGTAGAACATACAACTGCTGTGAATGAAGCATACCAAAAGGAGCTTGAAAAACTTCAAAAGAAAATTGAAAATGTCAATTTAACTGTAGACACATGTTATCATCAGTCTAAGTCAATTGATAAAATTTGGAATGCTCAAATATATAATAAAGCTAAGTCTGGTATGGGTTATAATACTGCGCCTCCGCCACTAAGGGGTGTTCATTCACCTCCAGGTATAGATTTAGCTCATACTGGCATAGAGGATTTTAAAGATCTTGAAAAAGAATATGGTCCTTTAAAGGACACAGTGGTGAAAAGTGAGGAAGAGAGTAAGCTTGATAATGATGTTTTTGAGAGTGCTAGTGACTCATCTGTTGTAGATGAGAGTGTTAAAAAGAATATAGAGACTACTATCCCAAAAGTTGTTAGTATTGTTACAGAGGAACCTAGGAAACCAGTTGTTAAACCTAGACCAACTGTAAAGTATGCTGAGATGTATAGGAACAAACCTACAGCTCCTAGGGGTAACCAGCGGAGTTGGAATCATGTTAAATCTCAACAACTAGGTAGTGATTTTGTAATGTACAATAAGGCATGTTATATCTGTGGTAGTTTTGATCATCTACATGCTTATTGCGATTATCATGTTGGGAGAAGGGAAGTCTATGGGAATAAAAGTGTGGAGTCTAACAAGTTTCAACATAATGTACACCCTAACACACATTGCAAAATGGTCCCAAGAGCAGTTCAACTAAGAAGTGGCCTCAAAACTTTTGCCACTGCAAAAACTGTTAATACTGCTCATCCTAAGTCACCTGTTAAAAGTGCAAACTCCAAAACAACTTTTGCAAAATCTGCACAAACAGGGAAAAGAACCTTTCAAGCTAAAAAGGTTAATTATAACCAACAGTGGGTGCCTAAAAAGAAACCAGCAGTTACCACTGCTCATTCAAAAGTTACCACTGCAAGGGTTGTAAACATGAAAAGGGGGACTTGGGCAATGCTGTGAAGGCCTCAGCACATTGTGAATGGAAACCTAAAGGAAAAACCTCTACAACCAATCCCAGTGGTGTATCAATGACCTTTGATAGATTTAACTATATTGATACACGAGGCAGATCCAAGTCAATCATGGCTTGGGTCCCCAAAAGAAACTAACTCTTTACTCTTATGTGCAGGAACATCCAAGGACAAAAAGATCAGATCAAGGATATACAGATAGTGGGTGTTCAAGGCACATGACTGGCAACAAGTCCTATCTTTCAGATTTTGAGCATTATGATGGACAGTATGTCAGCTTTGGAGGTGGAGTAAATGGTAAAGTTGCTGGTAAAGGAGTTATTAAAACTAGTAACTTGGACTTTGAGCCTGTGTATTATGTAAAGGAGCTAAAGTAGAATCTTTTTAGTGTGTCACAAATGTGTGACAAAATGAACAATGTTCTTTTTACCAAAGATATGTGCTTTGTTCTCTCAAAGGATTTTAAGATGCCTGATGAAAGTCAGATTCTTCTTAAAGTTCCTAGAAAAGGAAATCTCTATAGCTTTGATATGAACAACATTGTAGCTAAAGATGATTATACTTGCTTGCTTGCAAAGGCCACAGTGGATGAATCCATGTTATGGCATATGATGTGCCCGGTTGGTGCAAGTTTTAAATTTATAAAAGGTGAATTACCAATATTACCAATAACACATACGAGCAAGTATACTCGTCCGTTATAGCAAGATTATGAAGGTAAGTCGGGATCGTTCACAGGGATTTGAGTGAATCTAAACACAAGTTTGAATTAACGAAGTCTATCCAAAACATATAACAAAGCAAATAGATATAATGAAATTCAGATGATTAAAAACTACACTTGCTTAAACTAGTTTCATATCATAGATTAATGTGATTGTGTTAACCTCTTAACATGTTGGTTATGATAATTAGTTGGTGTACTAATCTATTGTTCTTACAAGTTAAACTTTGATCAAGAGTTTAGTTCATAAAAGCAAGCATTAAGTCTAGCCAATCAATTCAAGATCAATTCAAGTTTCATAAGTCTACATACATAAACTTAAACATAAAAACATCCACTTGTTTATCAAATTGCTTAAGAAATGGTCAATACAAAAGGTAACCGATCATAGACAAAAGGCTACAATTGATTCTCAACAACTAATCTTACGACCATTTAGATGTTTTCAACCAATCCAATTTGATAATCAAAAAGCGTTTTTATTACGACCACACCTTAGTTCCTTTGTATAACAAGAATAATGGGTAAAAACAATCATCCATAGACAAAATGATTATGACTAGTTGAATAACACGAAGTTCTTTCGACCCCAACGATTATTGTCAATTAGCCAAACTTGATTAACAAATGTCACTATGAAACTTTAGCACAATTGGATCTTAGAATCAACTTGAAATTGAATTAAAACATGTTAACACAACCACTAACTAATCATATGATAATCAACATCATTTAAGCAAGTGCATAAAGAAACTAGCCACTCATAGCAAACATAAACATAAACTCAGAACTTTGAATATTAGAAAACATGATTGAAAGTCTTACAATGCTTGGAATAAGATTACAAATGGTATAGTAATGATTCCCAAAGGATTGAGGTAGACTTCTTGGTGTTTTGGCCTCCAAATGGTGAACTTCTGGATCTCCAAACTTCTTTGGACTTCTAAGGACGAATTTTGAGAGCTTAAGGCTTTGTTTGATGAGTAGAGAGATTTGTATTATAGGTTGTTGTTCAAATGCTCACAATTAGCCTCTATTTATACTAATTCCAAGGCCTAGGGTATTAAATGCTGAACTTGGCCATCAAGGAGTCAGGAAGGGACTAGAATACACCAAGAGAAGGACCTAGAATCGTTTGGATGCAAAGGGGAAGCTTAGTGATGAAGATTTGGCAACTGCAGCTTCTCCAACCGGATCGGTCATACGACCAACCGATTAGGCTGGTCTTCAATAACAACTAGCCGACCGATCCGGTTGCGGGTTGCGACCGATTGGTTGGCGATGGTAAAAACACTGATTCTGACCGAATTCCAACCGATCCGGTTACAACTGTAACCGGATCCGGTTGGATCTTCTGAGATACAAAAACTTGATCTTTCTTCACTTACTTTGTAGAACTTGATTCTTCAATCACTGAGGTCTTCAAAAGGCCTTGAGATACTGATTTAGTCTTGTTGAAATGGGAATCTTCGCTTAGCTGAATATTTCTTCTATTTCCTCCATTTCCCTGCACTTGGTTATAAACACTAGACAAACATCTCTTGATACGATTAAGTACTATAATCACGCAAATATAACCAAATAACAGATATAAAAGTACACATAACGCTACTAAAAACATGCACAATCTGAGCGTTATCAAATTCCCCCACACTTAAACTTTGCTTGCCCTCAAGCAAATCTAGGAAAAAACATCCACCGGTGCAAGATCGTGATTATGAAAATGTGATGCAAATCAACCAAGTATAAATACGAGAGAGGATTCATCAATTATGCTTTATAAAGGTGAAACATCAAGATGTTTGACAATATCCAATGATTTCTTTACATGATAAACATTTCAAAACACCTCACGAAAAAGGAACGAAATATAATTCACTCAATCACTCATTTTTAGGGGAGTAACAAGATAAATCACACTCATTGCTCAGTCATGATTAGATTATTACCATAAGCTTGTACGAGAAACAAAACTCCACCGACGTGGCGTGAGCACCAAGTAAAAACATCTAAAGAGGGCTTTTATTCGGGTTATAATGATATGGCTAAGGGTTAAGGGTATGGATAAGGCATGGGAATGTTATGAAATTGGTGTTAAAATAAAAATGAAATCAAGTCTAATTCCCATGTTGCTAGCTACCAAACATTCCACGAACAAAATAAATGATTATAGCTTCAATTTCTTCTTTTCCGTTTTCCACAGCTTTTTGCTTTGCCATGACAATTGTTCTTCGATCATAGCACATTGGCTATTATTTCCATACTTTCAACACATAACTTTTTTTTTTTTTTTTTTTTTTTTTTTTTTTTTTTTTTTAACTCATAACGCATGGCTCAATCAATCACATAGGATGCGGTACTTATAATCATTTGAACAATCTTCACTTTCCGGGCGACTAGCAACCAACCGTTTTGACATTGATATGGGAAAGGCTAAGGTTTAAAGTGTAAAATCTTTTTGTATTTTCTGGGTGAAGCAAAAATGAAAGGGATGGCTCAGAGGGTGTAACTAGGGCTATCTAGTGCTAAAAATGAGCACTACTAATGGGTCCATGTGGGAGGTTAACTAACCAATGTCGCTAGCTAATATATCATTAAATGTAAAATGGAAGGCCATTTGGGTTAAAACCTAAGGTGCCTCTTTATCACACGAATTCACTTATATCGCACGAATGCAATCTCACTGCGGTCTGGTAATGATTTACAAGCACAAGTTCTAGAATAAATAAAATCACCGGCACACTCATAGCAAAAGATTCAAGCATAAAAGATGTATGCTAATAAGAAATAGGCTCAAATCCTCACAATTTAGTGGAAAGGGTATAATATGTGCTAGCAAATGTTTATCGATCCCAGAATGGATTGCAATAGTAATCGGAACACATCTCGAAGTTTCAAATATTACCAATTTTACCAGTGGAATGATCCAGTTATTCTAATAGATAATCCTAAAGGTGTGAAAACAACTAGATCACAAGGGCAAACAAAATTTAAAATTTAAGCATGAAAACTCTAATTTTTCCTATTCACCCCCCCCCCCCACACTTAAGTTAGACATTGTCCTCAATGAAAAACGAATTTCAAAGTATAAAAATAGGGAAAATAGAGATGAAACCAGATATGTCAACGAGTTTATCAGCTTAAAATTCTTCTTCACTCCAGGCCTTCACTTAAGAAATCATCACATGCATACAATCTTATAAACAAGCAAAAAGTTTTATTAAAATGATGGCAACCCCCCCCACACTTAAGTTCAACTAAAGGTTAAGACTTTGGGGGGTTACCATCAAAACACAAAACACACGGGTTGCCTCCCGAGAAGCGCTTGATTTGTTACCGAGTCCTCAGCCTGACTCGAATCTTCCTGAATTTATTTAGCTGCAAGGGCAGCTTTGAACATTTTAAAAAATTCGGTGATATACATGAATTCTTCACCAGTAGCTTCAATATCGTCCCAGACGAACTCAGCAGATGGTTTCCATGGAACAGTTTGTGGGATTCTTCCTGGAAATGGTGTTACAAAGGTGATGGTTTCGAATTCATTCTCATGGTGTCTCCAGGACACTGTCGCAACTGAAAATTCTTTCGTTTGCTCCTTGTCGTAATATAATTTGATTCGGTGTCCATTAACAATGAAACTTCCACCTTGTTTGTCATAGAGTTCGACATACCCAGATGGATATCCATGTTTTACGACATATGGTCCAAACCATTTTGGTTGTAACTTAGGAGCTTTGAATTTGAATTTCATGTTAAAAAGCAGAACTTTATCTCCGGCTTTGAATTCTTTTCGAATTCGTAGCTTTTTATCATGATAAGCTTTTGTTCTGGCTTTATATAGTTTGGAGTTTTCATAAGCTTGGAGTCTTAATTCATCGAGTTCGTGCAATTGCAGAAATCTTTTCTCTCCAGCTATTTTGAGAACGGTGTTACAATGTCTGAGCGCCCAATAAGCACGATGTTCAACTTCGAACGGTAAATGACAAGTCTTCCCATACAAGAGTCTGTAAGGAGTTGTGCCAATTGGTGTTTTATAAGCCGTACGAAATGCCCACAGAGCATCGTCAAGTTTTCTTGCCCACAATGAAGGATTGTCCTTTACTATCTTTTCCAGTATTCTTTTGAGAGCTCTGTTGGTATTTTTGTGGATGATAGGCAGTCGCAAATCGATGATGAACTCCATATCTTTTCATGGTTTTCTCCATTTGTTGGTTGCAGAAATGAGTTCCTCGATCGCTTATGAGTGCTTTGGGAATTCCATAACAAGCGAAAAGCTTTTTGAGAAAATTAACGACGACACGAGCATCGTTTGTTGGTAAAGCTTCAGCTTCTGCCCATTTGGACACATAATCTATAGCAACGAGAATGTATTCGAATTTGTGGGATTTAGGGAAGGGTCCCATGAAATCTATTCCCCAAATATCGAATATTTCACACACTTGAATGCTTGTTAATGGCATTTCATCTCTCCGAGAGAGATTGGTTGTTCTTTGACAAGCGTCACAATTTTGAACAAGTGTATGTGCTTCTTTGAATATTGTTGGCCAATAGAATCCAGCATCAAAAACTTTCTTAGCTGTGGTGGAAGGACCATAATGTCCCCCAGTTGGGCCATGATGACATTCGTCAAGAATTTTTCGGGTTTAGGAACCAGAAACACATCTTCTTATCATCCCATCGGGACACATTTTGAAAAGATATGGCTCTTCCCAAAAGTAGTATTTGAGTTCCGAAAAGAATTTGCTTCTTTGAGCATGAGTTAGACCTTTTCTGAGAATTCCTCCGGTGAGGTAATTCACAAAGTCAGCAAACCAAGGATCGTCAGTTTCATCGATGGTCATGAGAGTTTCATCGGGAAAATAATCATCGAATTCTTCTTCTTTTAATTCCTCAAGATTAGGATTTTGGAGGCAAGATAAGTGATCAGCAGCAAGATTCTCTGCTCCTTTCTTATCTTTGATTTCGATGTCAAATTCTTGAAGTAGTAAAATCCATCGAATAAGACGTGGTTTAGCGTCTTGCTTGGTAAACAGATATTTGAGCGCTGAATGATCGGTAAAAACGACTGTTTTTGAGAGCACAAGATATGATCTGAATTTGTCGAATGCAAAAACGATGGCCAGTAATTCTTTTTCGGTGACGGTATAATTTTGCTGGGCACTATTCAGTGTCTTGCTAGCAAAATATATAGGCCGAAAATGTTTTCCTTCGCGTTGACCTAAGACAGCTCCAACAGCAAAATCGCTTGCGTCGCACATAAGTTCGAAGGGTAGTGACCAATTTGGTGAGACCATGATCGGAGCACTAGTAAGTTGAGATTTCAGTGTTTCGAAAGCTTTTATGCAATCAACATTGAAGTCAAAGATAGATTCTTTCTCAAGAAGTTTCGTCATTGGACGAGATATTTTGGAAAAATCTTTGATGAATCGGCGGTAAAAACCAGCATGTCCTAAAAAACTTCTAACGGCTTTGACGTTAGTTGGTGGTGGAAGTTTTGAGATTACATCAACCTTTGCTTTGTCTACTTCCATTCCGGCACTGGAGATTTTGTGGCCAAGCACAATTCCTTCGGTTACCATAAAGTGGCATTTCTCCCAGTTGAGAACAAGATGTGCAGCTTCGCATCTTTCGAGCATTTTATCGAGATTGGAAAGACAAGCTTCAAATGAATCTCCAAAGACTGAAAAATCATCCATGAAAACTTCCATGGAGGTTTCTAGCATGTCTTGGAATATGGCGATCATACACCTCTGAAAAGTCGCAGGTGCATTGCAAAGACCAAAAGGCATACGCCGATATGCGTAGGTTCCAAAAGGACAAGTAAAGGTGGTCTTTTCTTGATCGTTAGGATCGATGGGAATTTGGAAATATCCTGAAAATCCGTCGAGGAAACAAAAGAATTTATTTCCTGCTAGTCTTTCAAGCATTTGATCCATGAATGGGAGCGGAAAGTGATCCTTTCTGGTGGCTTTGTTTAACTTATGATAGTCAATACAAACGCGCCAACCAGTGACAGTTCTAGTTGGAACTAGTTCATTTCGCTCATTAGTTACAACCGTCATTCCTCCTTTCTTGGGAACACAGTGTACAGGACTTATCCAAGGGCTATCCTCAATTGGGTAAATGATTCCAGCATCAAGAAGTTTTATGATTTCCTTTTTAACAACTTCTTTCATGTTGGGATTGAGTCGACGTTGACGTTCTACCACAGGTTTAATCCCTTCTTCAAAATTGATTTTGTGTTTGCAAAAATTAGGACTAATTCCTGGGATATCAGATGTTTTCCAAGCAAAAGCTTGTTTGTGATTTTTGAGGACAAAAACTAAACTTTCTTTCTCATTATCCTCGAGCAACGAAGATATGACTACTGGAAGAAGAGAGTTTTCCTCCAAATAAGCATATTCAAGATGATCTGGGAGAGGTTTGAGTTCAAGATCTGTGGGTGGTTCTTTGATAGAGGATTTAATTCGCATCTCGTCATTGAAAGTTATTTCTTCGAAATTTTCTTCCTCTTCCTCTATTTCTTCTTCTTCTGAGTTCTCTCCTTCGAATTCTACTTTCATGAAATCATCAAATTCTTTATCAAAATCTATTTCATTGATTTTTTCAGAAGTAGTCATGAATGGATCGGATTCGTTTAGTAATGCATCTAATTCCTCATCAGTGACTTCATCAATAACATCGACGTTAAAACAAGTGTCATCACTGGAATGTGGGTAGCGCATTGCTTTATCGATTAGAAAAGTGATTCGATCTCCCCCAACTCCAAGGTTGAGTTCTTTTCCTTTCACTTTGATGATTGCATCGACGGTATTTAGGAAAGGTCTTCCTAGAATGAGTGGGACTTTACTATCTTCTTCCATTTCCAAGATTACAAAGTCCACGGGAAAAATGAATTTACCGACTTGAACAAGCATATTCTCGGCGATTCCCACAGGATATTGATAGGAATGATTTGCCAATCGGATACTCATTTTTGTTGGTTTCAGGCTGTTGTTGCACAACTTGGAATAGAGTGAATAAGGCATCAAATTGATACTTGCGCCAAGATCGGCCAAAGCATCGCATTTAACATTATTCTCGAAAGTACATGGAATAAGAAAGCTCCCAGGATCTCCGAGCTTTGGTGGGATTTTGTTTTGAACTATAGCTGAGCATTCTTCGTTAAGAAAAGCTGATGATATTTGCTCAAGCTTGCTTTTGTTATTAAGAAGTTCTTTCAAAAATTTCCCGTAATTGGGCATTCCGGCTATAACATCAACGAGAGGAACATTGAGTCTAGCCTCTTTGATTATTTCGATAAACTTCTTATAACGCTCTTCCATCTTCTCCTTCTTTAGGCGTTGAGGATAAGGAATTTTTGGTGTATACGCCTTGACGGATGGAGTGTTTTTCTTTTTGGTGGTTTGAGTTGTGTTTGGTTCTTCGTTTTCATCCTCACTATCAATGGTGACAGGAGCATTAGGATTAGGTGGTGGATCGTACGAGAGACCACTTCTTGTGAAAACATCATTGATATGTTCATTTCTTGTTTGTGGTGGACGGTACGTCTTATCATTTGATGGTTTTGGGTTAGATTGAGTGTTACTTGGCAATGAACCAGATGGTCTAGAGGAATGTTGGTCAGAAAGTCTGCCAAGCTTGTTTTCAAAATCTTGGATAAATGCTTGATGATTTTTCAGTCCTTGCTCAACTTTGGCTTTGAGATTGAAAAATTGATTTTTGATAAAATCATTTGCGGATTTTTGACCAGCCACGAATTCTCTCATAGTTTTTTCGAATTCGGTTTCTTCTGTCTTTTTGTCGGGATTTTGTGGTGGTGGATCGTCAGTTCGTGGTTGAGAATCACGGTTGTCATCCCTTGGTCGGCAATCTTGCCAATTTCCAGAATTTCGACCATAATAATTACTATGATATCCTCCTCCACGGTATCCTCCTTGAGCATAACTTGCTTCTCCTTCCTTCGGTCCACCCATAGGTTTATCGTCGCACTCGGACGATGGGTGATTTCCTCCATAATTGTTGCATCCGTCTCGCATTTCCTTTATTTCATCTTTGATATCTTTGTACTGCGAGTCGATTTTTGAGGCTAACGCTTCCATCTTCTCCATGAGTTTTGAGGTATCGGTGTTTTCGACAAAAGCAACGGTTTTTTGGAGAGGTTTGGTTTTGGAATCTTTGGACCAATCAAGTTTGAGGAGTACTCGATCTTCGAGCAATTGATGTGCATCGTTGGGAGTCTTATAGGGAAAAATTCCTCCAGCATCAAGGATGCCTTGAGAGATTTCATCTAGTCCATGGTAAAAGATTTGGATAATGGTTCCTTTTGATAATCCATGTCCATGACAACTACGAAGCAAATCTTTCATTCGAAGCCAAGCTTCGACAAGTGATTCGTTTGGGTTTTGGTTGAAAGCACGAATTTCTCCCATTAATCGGTCAAACATGGCAGGTGGAAAGAATTGGCTCACAAAAGCTTGCCTCATCTCCTCCCAAGTATTGATGATTCCTGGGATTAATTCATTGTACCATACTTTAGCATCTCCGGCGAGTGATGATGGGAAAAGTTTGAGTTTGATGGCATTGACATCGGTGTCGCCATAACGAAACATGCCGCAAATTTCGATGAATTCGGCAATGTGCTTATGCGGATCGGCCCACGCACGGCCATCGAATTGTCGGTCTTTGATCATAGAAAGGTGATGTCCCTTCACGGTGAAGTTGTCACCAAGATTGACAGTAACAATAGCACTTTCGGGTGTTGGTGCTACGGTTCGGTTGGTTCCCCACATGGGTTGATCGTCCGCCATGGGAAAAGGTAAATTGGTGAAAGGGTTGTAAACAACTTTGGCTTCTATGAGGTTATCAAATGGTGGGTTTGGTACTCTTGGTACACGATTTTCCAATGGTATGAAATGTGATCTCCTTCTTCTTCGAATCAAACGTTCGGGGTTGGTAAGAGGTGTAATTGGTTCTATTCCCGTTGCTCGAGTGTTCATACAATGTCCTAGAGAATCCAGGCAATATCTAAACACACGGACAAACAACGAAAACAGTTTTTATGGATCAGAGTAGGTAACCGGATCGGTTGCGGGACGCGACCGATCGGTTAGTCTAGATGATTGATGGACAAACACGTAACCGATTCGGTTGAGGGGCAACCGGATCCGGTTAAGGTTTCTGAGAAATATATATATATATATATATATATATATATATATATATATATATATATATATATTTTGGGTTGAATCGACTGAGGGAAATTCAAGAACTTGTTGAAACACAATCAAATCCCCGGCAGCGGCGCCAAAAACTTGATGTGCCCGGTTGGTGCAAGTTTTAAATTTATAAAAGGTGAATTACCAATATTACCAATAACACATACGAGCAAGTATACTCGTCCGTTATAGCAAGATTATGAAGGTAAGTCGGGATCGTTCGCAGGGATTTGAGTGAATCTAAACACAAGTTTGAATTAACGGAGTCTATCCAAAACATATAACAAAGCAAATAGATATAATGAAATTCAGATGATTAAAAACTACACTTGCTTAAACTAGTTTCATATCATAGATTAATGTGATTGTGTTAACCTCTTAACATGTTGGTTATGATAATTAGTTGGTGTACTAATCTATTGTTCTTACAAGTTAAACTTTGATCAAGAGTTTAGTTCATAAAAGCAAGCATTAAGTCTAGCCAATCAATTCAAGATCAATTCAAGTTTCATAAGTCTACATACATAAACTTAAACATAAAAACATCCACTTGTTTATCAAATTGCTTAAGAAATTGTCAATACAAAAGGTAACCGATCATAGACAAAAGGCTACAATTGATTCTCAACAACTAATCTTACGACCATTTAGATGTTTCCAACCAATCCAATTTGATAATCAAAAAGCGTTTCTATTACAACCACACCTTAGTTCCTTTGTATAATCAAGAATAATGGGTAAAAACAATCATCCATAGACAAAATGATTATGACTAGTTGAATAACACGAAGTTCTTTCAACCCCAACGATTATTGTCAATTAGCCAAACTTGATTAACAAATGTCACTATGAAACTTTAGCACAATTGGATCTTAGAATCAACTTGAAATTGAATTAAAACATGTTAACACAACCACTAACTAATCATATGATAATCAACATCATTTAAGCAAGTGCATAAAGAAACTAGCCACTCATAGCAAACATAAACATAAACTCAGAACTTTGAATATTAGAAAACATGATTGAAAGTCTTACAATGCTTGGAATAAGATTACAAATGGTATAGTAATGATTACCAAAGGATTGAGGTAGACTTCTTGGTGTTTTGGCCTCCAAATGGTGAACTTCTGGATCTCCAAACTTCTCTGGACTTCTAAAGACGAATTTTGAGAGCTTAAGGCTTTGTTTGATGAGTAGAGAGATTTGTATTATAGGTTGTTGTTCAAATGCTCACAATTAGCCTCTATTTATACTAATTCCAAGGCCTAGGGTATTAAATGCTGAACTTGGCCATCAAGGAGTGAGGAAGGGACTAGAATACACCAAGAGAAGGACCTAGAATCGTTTGGATGCAAAGGGGAAGCTTAGTGATGAAGATTTGGCAACTGCAGCTTCTCCAACCGGATCGGTCATACGACCAACCGATCCGGCTGGTCTTCAATAACAACTAGCCGACCGATCCGGTTGCGGGTTGCGACCGATCGGTTGGCGATGGTAAAAACACTGATTCTGACCGAATTCCAACCGATCCGGTTACAACTGTAACCGGATCCGGTTGGATCTTCTGAGATACAAAAACTTGATCTTCACTTACTTTGTAGAACTTGATTCTTCAATCACTGAGGTCTTCAAAAGGCCTTGAGATACTGATTTAGTCTTGTTGAAATGGGAATCTTCGCTTAGCTGAATATTTCTTCTATTTCCTCCATTTCCCTGCACTTGGTTATAAACACTAGACAAACATCTTTTGATACGATTAAGTACTATAATCACGCAAATATAACCAAATAACAGATATAAAAGTACACATAACGCTACTAAAAACATGCACAATCTGAGCGTTATCAGCATAGAAGACTTGGTCATGTTAACTTAAAAACCATTAACAAGATTGTCAAAGATGGTTTGGTGAGAGGTTTACCTCAGAAAAGGTTTGAAAATGATCAAACCTGTGTGGCTTGTCTTAAAGGCAAACAACACAGAGCTTCTTGTAGGTCAAAGTTGGTTAACTCTATTGCTCACCCACTTCAAATGTTACATATGGACTTATTTGGTCCTACATCAGTGAGTAGCTTGAATCTTAAGAAATATTGTCTAGTGGTGACTGATGATTTTAGCAGGTTTACCTGGGTTTTCTTTCTTGGAACCAAGGATGAAACAACTGGCATCCTCAAGATCTTTATCACAGAAGTAGAAAACCAATATGATATGAAAGTTAAAATCATTAGGTGTGACAATGGCACAGAATTCAAGAATAGAGTTATGGATGAGTTTTGCAGAGATAAGGGTATTAAAAGAGAATTTAGTGTGGCTAGAACTCCTCAACAAAATGGTTTTGCTGAGAGGAGAAACAGGACACTGATAGAGGCTGCTAGAACCACGTTGGCAGATTCTAAATTGCCAATCACTTTTTGGGCTGAAGCAGTTAACACTGCATGTTATGTACAAAACAGGGTTTTAGTGGTAATGACATAGAACAAGACACCTTATGAATTATTTAGGAGTAGACCACCTATCCTTGACTTCATGAGACCATTTGGATGTCATGTATCTATTCTCAATACCATAGATTATCTGGGCAAGTTTGATGAAAAAGCTGATGAAGGGTATTTTGTTGGGTATTCTATGAGTAGTAAAGCTTTCAGAGTATTCAACTTAAGAACCCAAAAGATTGAAGAAAATCTGCATGTGAAATTTCTGGAAAACAAAGTCAATCTCAAAGGAACTGGTCCAGAAAGGCTGTTTGATCTTGATACTCTAACCAATTCTATGAATTATGTACCTGTCTCTACAGGAACATCTTCTTTTGATTTTGCAGGTTCAGAAGAGTTTCTTGATGATGATGAACCAAGCAAAGATCATGCAGATGATCAAGATGAATTCAGTCTACCTCTTTGGGACTATGCAGATAATGACGATATACCAAAAACTGGAGATGGTCATCCTTCTAGTGATTTGGAAAAGGAAGGAGACAGTCATTTGAATGCTGATAATTCTGAAAGTAGTGGAAATTCATATTCCACTATTAGGAAAAATGTTTCCACTGTAACACCAGATGTGGAAATTACAACTCCAGTTACAGAGGAAGCTCAAGCCAATGATGTTGAAATCTCAAATATGCCAAGTGAGATTGCAGTTCCTCAGACTCCCCACACTTCTATTCATAAATCACATCCTCTTGAAAATGTGATTGGGAATGTCTATTCACCTGTGAAGACTAGAAGGCAAACTAGAGCTGCCTGATGTTCATGGATTCATTAGTAAAATATATGAGTCTAAGATTCATGAAGGCAAGAATGAATGTCTCTTTATGTGTTTTCTGTCACAAATGGAGCCAAAGAATGTTTACAAGGCACTTGAAGATGAAAGTTGGGTGGAAGCAATGCAAGAAGAGTTGCTCTAATTTAAGCTTCAAAAGGTTTGGGTGCTTTGTGATTTGTCTTCTGGCAAGAAGGTAATAGGTACTAAATGGGTGTTCAGAAACAAGAAAGATGAAAGAGGAATTGTTATCAGAAATAAAGCTAGGCTTGTGGCTCAAGGATACACTCAAGAGGAGGGTATTGACTATGAAGAAGTGTTTGCCCCAGTTGCACGAATTGAAGCAATTAGGTTGTTCTTAGCCTATGCATCCTTTATGGGATTTAAAGTCTATCAAATGGATGTAAAGAGTGCTTTTCTATATGGGCAGATAGATGAGGAGGTTTATGTCTCACAACCTCCAGGTTTTGAAGACCCTGAATATCCTAACAAAGTTTATAGGGTAGTTAAAGCATTGTATGGCTTGCATCAAGCACCAAGGAAATGGTATGAAACCTTAACCACTTATCTTCTTGCTAATGGGTTTCATAGAGGCAGAGTGGATCAAACTTTGTTTATCAAGAAAGACAAGAATGATATCTTGCTTGTTCAAGTGTATGTTGATGATATCATTTTTGGATCTACAAAGACAGAGATGTGCAAAGATTTTGAGAAACTGATGAAAGAAGAATTTCAAATGAGTTCTATGGGTGAACTCACATTCTTCTTGGGACTTCAAGTACTACAGAGGCCATATGGTATTTTCATTAGTCAAGATAAATATGTGGCTGAGATACTAAGGAAGTTCAAGTTTACTGATGCAAACTCATCCAACACTCCTGCAGACAAGACTACACATCTACTTCTGAAGGAAAATAGTGGTGAAGCTGTTGATGTACACATGTATAGGTCTATGATTAGTTCTTTGATGTATCTTACATCATCTAGACCAGATATCATGTTTGCAGTGTGTGCCTGTGCAAGGTTTCAAGTTACTCCCAAGTTCTCTCACTTGACTGCTGTGAAGAAGATTTTCAGATACCTTAAAGCATTCCCTACTCTGGGATTATGGTACTCCAGAGATTCTCCTCTTGATCTGGTTACTTACTCAGATAGTGATTATGCTGGAGCTAGTTTGGATAGAAAATCTACAACTGGTGGATGTCAATTTCTTGGCAACAGGTTAGTGTCATGGCAGTGCAAGAAGCAAACTATGGTGGCTAATTCATCAACTGAGGCAGAGTATGTGGCTGCTGCAAGTTGCTGTGCTCAAGTTCTATGGCTTCAGAATCAACTTTTGGACTATGGGTACAATTTCATGAATACCATCATACATATTGACAATAGCAGTACCATTTACATCATTAATAATCATGTTCAACACACAAAGACCAAACATATTGAAATTAGACACCACTTCATTAGAGATTGCTATGAAAAGGGCCTAATTCAAGTTGTCAAAATTCATACTGATGACAACTATGCTGATTTATTAACAAAAGTTATTGATGTGGGAAGATTTCAGTACTTGGTAACAAGTCTTGGAATGCTTAATCCATAACTGTTCTCTGGTGTTGAGGGGAGGCTGTTGGGTACTAAAATTGTTGTATGAGTTTGTATAACCAAGGTTTGATAGGAGTTGAATGTAAAAGGTGTATATCTGAGATACACAACAAATGGTTATTGATTCACCATGTCTTATACACATAAGAATCAACTAGTCCAGAGCAAACGGCTACTGATAAAGACTTGTCAAATCCGTTTATGGTTGATAGTTTACCAAAAACTATATGGTTATTAACTCACCATATTCTTTATGATTAAGAGTTGGCTAGTCCATAGCAAACGGCTCATGGTAAAGACATATCAAATCCGTTGATAGCTGGTAGTTTGCTAAAAACTATGATAAGAGTAGTCTAGTTTTATATGATTTTATTTACCACTGCTCTTTGAAATTTTTGTGAAAAATTACCACTGCTAGTTCACAGTTACCACTGACAGTGTTATTTTACCACTGTTGTTCTAGCCATTACAACTAAATGTGTCAGTAACAAATTTTTACTAGCCGTTGAAAGTAATCACTGTTTGCCATATATGTAGGGTTAAAATTTTAAGAGAATTATCTTCTTTCCATATTTTAATACTTTTTAAAGATAATTTTACTTGCGCAATAATTCTAAACCCTAACCCTATATATCTTTCTCTCTCAATTGGCTAGCTATTCTTTCAATTGTTACTGACATAATATCATTTTTCATCAAAAGTTTCTATGGCATCTTTGAAGTTTGCAGATGAGCACAACCTCGTGGCCTATTTACAAAAGTCTAATGAGAAGAGCGGCCCAGTTTATCATCAAATTGTGGACTTTCTACATACCACACATATAAGGTATGCTTTGCTTTTAAAACCCATAATTTATATCTCTCAAATCAAACAGTTTTGGACTACTGCTAAGTCCATCACACTTGAGAATGGAGATACACATGAAACAGTGGATGCTCTAAGAGCCACTGTGGATGGGGTAATTGTTGATGTTACTGAGGCATCCTTGAGGAGAGTACTCCAATTGGGTGATCTCAATGGTATTAGCATATTACCTATGCCCAAAATTCATGATATTTTATCATCCATGGGGTATGATACCACTGACAAAAAGTCTACTTTCAAAAAGAGTGGTTTTTGTCCCCAATGGAGATTTTTTATTCAAACTCTGTTGCATTGTCTCAGTCAAAAGAAAACATCTTATGAGCAATTTAGTTCAACCATGGCTTATCCTTTGGTTTGTCTAGTCACTGATAAGATTTTCAACTGGTCAAATTATATTTTTACAAGTATGAAAGGCAATGTACAGAGTAAAACAAAATTTTTAATGTATCCAAGGTTTGTGCAAGCAGTGCTAAATGAGTTTCAACTGCAACCTCACACTAATGTTTATCAAATCAGTTGCCTAAAGCCTAAAGTTTTTCAAAATTTGAACAAAGATGGTAATATGATTTTTACACCTCTCCTACCCCAAATGCTTGCTAAAATTTCATCTGAACAAAACACACCCATAATTAATGTTCCAAACATTGATTATACCCCACCAGTTTCAAGAACCTATGAGAGAAGGTCTAAACAGTCAACTCCTCTCATGACAACATAGCAAGTTTCTGAACCTTATGGTTTAGGAACAAGTAGTGGTGGTTCTAGACTTCAACCTAGTCCAAATAGGGAGGAATCTGAACCTTTGCCCCATGATTCACCTCTCCCAACAGGTAACACAGTTGGATGTGATGATGGCAGTGGGAACCAATTGGAATTGATGGTTTTGTGTACCAAGTTAGCAAAGCAGGTTGAATCTCTATAGAAGGACTTGGTAAATGTCAAGAAGCAACATGTCAAGGATGTTCAACACTTAAAGACAGAGATTCAGACCTTAAAGGAGGAGATACAAGGGTTGAAAAAGCACAAGAAGACTGCAAAGTTGGTGATTTCATCTTCATCCTCACCTACTGATGGTGATTCAGCTGATCATGATTTGGGAAATTCTTCCAAACAGGGGAGGAAAATAGGTGTCGACACTGAGGGGAGGATAATTGATTTTGAAGATAAAGGAGATACAAGTAAAGGAGCAAAGGAAGCTGAAACTCATGGAGAGCAACTTAAAGATCAAGAAATTTTTCAAACTGCAACTGATTTTACCACTGATTCAATTTCCACTGCAGAGCCAAATTTTCCCACTGCAAGTGAAGAATTTGATAATTTGAAGAAAGACAAGGGTAAAACAGTCATGGAAATAGTAAAGCAAACTGGAAGTAAGATTTCAAAGAAAAGACAAGTCCAGATTGATCTTGATAGAGATCTTGCAGAGAAGATAGCAGAAGAACAAGTTGCTGAGAAGAAAAGATTGAAAGAAATGGAAGTTCCAAGATTTTTGGAAGCTAAAAGATTGAATAGAATGGAAGAAGATCCACTGCTCAATATTCAACCAACAATTCTTAGAGAGAAGACTCCAGAGTTTAGTTATGTTCCTACTGAAGAAGATATTGAATTCTTGATTGCTAATAATGCAGAAATCAAGAAGAAGGCAATTGACCTAGTAGCTGATGCATCCTTAACTGAGGAACAAAGATCTGCTCAGTTGAAGGATTTCATTCAGATGAAGAACAATCAAGCACTTGAAGATGTGATTAGTACAGTCAAAAAGGGTCAAAAGAAATCAAGACAACCTACCAAGAGACAAATTCTTTCATATATGAAAACTTATTGTTGTCATGTTGGAGGTTGGAAGATGCATCAATTTAAAGGAATGTCTGATGATCAAGTTGAAAAGGCTTACTACAGAACTCAAAAACAAGATAAAGATTTTATTGCAATAGGCTCTGAAGAAGAAGCAAGAAGATTTCCTAGGTTGAAGAGAAAGGCCAAAGTAAGTGATTCTCAAACTGTTAAGAAGACTAAGGTTGATGAAGATCAAGTAATGTCTACTGAGAAGGAAATTCCTACTGAGAAGTTCACTGAAGAACAACTGACTGGAATGATGATGATAGTTGAAGAAGATTTTTATCCAGGATCCACTGCAAGTTCGACATCCTATTATTGATTGGGAAGTTTTTACTGCTAGCAATTTAGCTTCATCATGGAAGATCACAAGGCTGGGAGGTGAAACTTCATCATTCATGACATTTGAAGATCTTATTAAAGCTTTTGACAGAGATGATCTTAATACAATATGGAAGTTAGTACAAGAAAGATTTAATGCTCAAGATCTCAAAGATACAAAGGAGATGCAGTTATGGGTGAATCTTAGAAGGCTCTATGAACCAAATGCTAATGATGATTTCTGGAAAACCTTATTCACAAGTTTGGTACTAAATGGTTTTACTATGATTCATGTGAAGTTCATCATGTCTCTACGACTAATGGAGAAGACTTTTTCATGCTTGCTGAGAAAGAATATCCACTTAGAGTTGGAGCTCTTACAGTGATGTTAACCTTACCAATAAGAGTTAATGAAGATAATGAAAAGGTCAGAGCATTGTTACAAAGACTTCAAGATCAATGTTCAAGAGCTATACAGAAGTTAAGAGAGAAGAAGTGAAGTGTTTGATTGAATTCCCCAAATCCTTAAAGATAATGCATATTGAAGAAACTTATTAATTTGCTCAGAAATCATAAGTTTAGGGGAGGATTGTTGGAAATAATCCGTTACCACGGATAGTATGTGGTTTATACTGCTTGGTTTAACACTAGCAGTGGAAACGTATTCCCAATGCTAGAACATTATTACCACTGCTATTGTTTATGATAAGGTTAACGCGTCTAGATAAGTATAGAATAGATCTTGTGTATATTCTATTATGTTAGCTTTATACTTATCTTGTAAAGGACTCCTTGTTGTATAAAAGGAGGTCCTGGGTCATTGTTTTAGGTACTTGTCAATTTACCTATGAAAGCTTCAAGGTGTAACCCTAGTGATACTAAGATCACTCGTATTATTCATTAATAATATTGGAGCTTGAGTTTTGTGTTTAATCTGTGTTTACTCTCATACAATACATTATACAATCCATCTTCTAAGTATTACTAAGTAAATTCCGCGTGCTTATTAATATCATACAAAATATCATTGACACAAAGAGTGTGTCCAGATCCATCAAATAGGTTTTCCAAATAAATCGGCTCCAATTTTTGGTGAAGTTATCATTGGTGTACCGACCGAGTCACAATTATCCATACCATGATTTTTCAAAATCTCAGTTGTATATTTTGCTTGATTAATAAAAATTCCACGTGGGGACTGATGTATTTGTAAACCAAGAAAAAACTTTAGTTCCCCCATCATGGACATTTCAAATTTGCTTTTCATGAGATTTTCAAAATGTTTTGAAACATTCGGATTAGTGGACCCAAAAATGATGTCGTACAGGTAAATCTGAACAATTAAAATGTCATTTTTGCATTTTTGTGTAAACAAGGTAGGATCAACAGTTCCTTTGGTGAAATTGTTTAGAATCAGGAAAGAGGACAGTTCGTCATACCACGCTCTCGGAGCTTGTTTCAAACCATAGATTGCCTTTTTGAGTTTGTAGACGTAGTCTGGATGTTCCATGTCTATGAAGCCTTCTGGTTGACTCACGTACACTTCTTCTTTCAGAGTTCCATTTAAGAACGTGGTCTTAATGTCCATCTGATAAACCGTGATGTTTTTGTGAGCTGCATAGGCTAAGAATATCCTGACTGCTTCAAGTCTAGCTACCAGCGCGAATGACTCTTCAAAGTCTATCCCTTCTTCCTGTCTGTATCCTTTGGCCACGAGACGAGCTTTGTTGCGAATAACAGTCATTTCTTCATCCATTTTGTTCTTCCATAACCATTTGAGATCAATGACACGAATGTCAATTGGTCTTGGAACCATATCCCAAGATTCATGTAGACGGTATTGGAGAAGTTCCTCCTGCATCGCTTCTATCCATGCGGGTTCTGTCATTGCCTCCCGGATGTTCTTCGGTTGAGCAAAGGTAAATGCACAAGTCGTAATCGGTGGCAAGTTGGCGTCTCGTCTGAATTGGCCTTGAAGGTTCACCAATAACTTGTTCAATTGGGTGGTCTTTTGTCCACTTTAGAGTAGAAGGATACCGTTGGTTAAACGTATGAGAGTTAGATGGTTCTCGTAAGCTAGAAGAAGATTCAGTTGATTCCGTAGCAAACAGGTTTTCAAATAATTCTTCATCTAACGTTGCATCGTTCTGGTTTTGTGTAGGTTCTGCTTGAAATGATATGTTTTGGTTTTGCTCATCAACTGCTGGTAAAACTGTTTCAAGAATAGGATTTTCAGAAGTCGATGCAAATGATGTTGATGGAGTTGGTGCATTGGTTTCGACCGTTGTAGATGCATCTTCTGTTGGTTGTGGTGGATGGTTTTGAGCGGGTGCAGAGGAATGATGGTTTGATGCATTTGTCGAAGTTCCACCATAGAATTCATCGAACATTAACTCAAAGAAATTCTCCCATTCTTGTTCATGAGGTATGTCAGCAAAAGTTGATGGAGCTCTTTGTTGTATGAGTCCTGAACTGATGTGTCCAGAAGTCTGTTGGTTTGGTGCGGGTTTTAATCTGTTTTGATTAGAAGCCATCTGATTAAGTGCGGGTTCTAGAGCGAGTCTCTCATAAGCCATTTTTGAAAGTTCATCAAAATTCACATTCATCGACTCCATGATTTTCCTAGTTCTCCTGTTATACACCCTGAATGCCCTTGAGTTATCTGAATATCCAATGAAGATTCCAATATCACCTTTAGCTTTCAGTTTTCCTAGATCTTCTCTGTCGTTTGTTGGATAGCACAAAGCACCAAACACGTGAAAGTAAGAGATATCAGGTTTTCTGTTGTTCACTAGTTCATATAGGGTTTTATTGAATCTTGGATGGATTAGGGATCGGTTCTGAGTGAAACAAGCAGTGGCAACAGCATCAGCCCATAGAAATAACGGTGCACTAGAATAAATTAGCATTGTGCGAGCAGCTTCCATAAGAGTTCGATTTCTTCTTTCAACTACCCCATTCTGCTGTGGAGTTCTAACAACTGATGTCTGATGAGTGATTCCAACATCTTCAAAATAAGCTCTTAACTCCTGATTAGTAAATTTTGTGTCGTTGTTTGTTCTTACTACTCTTACTGGAGCTTGAAGAAGTACTTGAATACGTTTCAGGAAGGAGATGATGATGCCTGGTGCTTCGTCTTTTGATCTCAGAAACCTAACCCATGTATATCTTGAATAGTCATCAACGATAACAAGAATATACTTTTTCCCATTAGTGCTTTCAACTCTCATTGGGCCACATAAGTCCATGTGCAACATATGCAACCTTGCTTCCGAACTAGGTATGGATTTGGGTTTATACGATGCTCTTTTGCTTTTTCCTTGTTTGCATGATGGACATAAGTGATCCTTGGTGTATTTGAACTTTGGAAGTCCATTGAAGATGTTGTCTTTGGCAAGTTTGTTGATTGTATCGAAATTGAGATGGGATAATCGTCTGTGCCACAACCAGGACTTTGTTCCAGATACTCGTGTCATAAGACATATTGGTGATGCAGAGGCCATTTGGTTTATGTCGATAGCATACAAGTTTGTATCATGATTCCCAGTTAAGAGATCAGTGCCATCCAAGTTTCTAACGAAGCAAGCATTTTTCCTAAAAGCAACCTCTAAATCTGCATCACAGAACTGCCCTACTGAAAACAAATTGTGTCCCAACCCTTCAACATAGTAAACCCGAGTGATCAAATAATTTCCAAAAGGTAGATCTCCATAACCCATGATAGCTGCTACATGATCATTTCCAAAACGTACGGTTCCCATGAATTTCCAGACAAAATTGATCAGCAGCTTCAGATTCCCGGTCATGCGCTTGGAGCAACCCGAGTCGACGATCCAAAGACATATTTTGATAACCTGCCAATAACAGAAGAAGAAGATTTTGGAAACCGTTTTGATTTTGGTTCCTTTGGGTTAGAGGTAAAATCCTGATCACACCCAAAGAAGTTTTCTACTGGGTATTCTGGTTTGTCACTCATTGTACCATTTTGGAGTGTGAAAGTTCTACCCGTGGGTTTCCAAATGTCATCCCTAAAGTAAACACTATGCTTTGTATCAGTAGTGTAAAGCCTAAGTCTTGCCACTAGTCTTCCTATACGTTGAGCATAAGTTCTTTTTGGATCGTTCTTCTTAACAGGCTTAACAATCTCATTCTTAGAAACACAATCATCATGAACATTAGTTAAAGATTTCTTGCAAGTTAAAAAAAGAGATTCAACACATTCATTAGACTTAGCAAGTTTCACAGGTTCATTACATTCAGATGAAATGTCTTTCTTATTATAAAGCGGTAAATTCCTAGGGTGTTCTTCTACTTTCTTCTCTTTATTCAAGCTACTTCTCTTAGCTCTTAGGCTTTAGTCTGCTGCTCCTAGAGGTGCTTTCTAGTCCTGTTGAAGGTAAGGCACACGCATTAGGATTCACTTTTTTATCTAGAGAAGTGGTTTCAGCTTTCCTAGTCTCTTTAGAGTGCTTGTTTAAACTTATTTCGTTTGTTCCATATGGTTTAGATGTGGAGGCAGGCGCATTAGTGGTACTTATCTTAAAAAGGCCAGGTGCTAAAACTTTTGGTGTCTCCATAACTGCTTTTCCTTTTTCAACATTTTGTTTAGGCAAGGCAGGTGGAGTGACTGGTTTTGATAAATCATTTTTCTCATTGACTTTTGGAGGAGGCAGAGAAACATACATTTTTGGTTTGAAAACCGGTTTGGGAACATTTGCTTTCTCCTCAGTCAATGGTTTTGTAATCTCAGTATCCACTGCCTTTCCTTTTTGACATTCCAGCTGAGCCCTCAAAAGATCATTTTTTGCTTTCATGTCATTGTAGGCACGCTCATATGACAGTTTGGCATACTTGCATTCCTCAGTTTTTTGATCAAGTTATTTAAAATATGATATATTTTCTTTTTCAAGTTTTTCAAGAGCTTTTTCATATTTTGAAACAATTTCGGAGGTCTCAGACTGGAGTCTTTCATGATCTTCAACAGAATATGTTTGTAAAATAATGGACATAATATCAGTAGTCAGAACATCTTCGAAGAGAGAATCATTTAAAATTTTCAAAACTTTGATGTGTTCAACACTTTCATTAGCTTTCTTTATCAGGGATTTATGGTCCTTGACAAAGTCAACTGTTTCTTTCAAAAAAGCTTGTTCAAAATGAATTACCCTTGAGTTGATGTTATTCAGCTGAGGGGCAATTTGAGTTTCAAAAAACTTTTTATTTTCATCATCAAAACTAGAAAACCATATATTAGTTATAATATTGGTTTTAGATTTAACGGTCTCTTGAAGTTCCCCAATTCTAGTTTTAACGTCATCTAAAAAGCTTCTAGCATCACTTGTGTTAAAAGGATTGTTTGAAGACATTTGTTCGATTTTCGAAAGAGATTGTGAGACAGCTACAGGAGTTGGAACTGGTTTTGAAACTGGTATTGACTCTTTGTTTGAAACACTAGGTGAGATGGAAAACTTTGACTTTTCTTTTTGTGAAACAAAAGTAATTCCATTAATTTTGTTCCATTTGTTATAGTCGATTGGTTTGATTTCCGAATTATGTTGTTTCATTTTTGATCTACTCTCGTCAGATAGTTCTAATGTTTCAAGAGAATCACGAACAATTATGGGTTCATGTAATGCTTTTCCATTGTTCAAAACATTATGTTCTTTCTGAGCTTTCTTGAGGAAACAAGGATGTGTGCTACCAAGAGCCATTTTTTGTGTTGTATGAAAATACAGATTCGTTTGATTAATCAACATATTGGTTGATTTAGCTGAATGTCCCGTTGTAATAAGCAAATTTTCCAATTTTTTGATTTTTTCATCTTTATCAAGAATTTCATCAAGGAGAGAATCTTCTCGTTTTGAAAAATCAGTAATCAACTGTTTCTTCTCTTTTTCAAGATCAGAAAACATTGTTTTTTTGTTTAGAAAGTTGGTCATTTAGATCAGAAATTTCCTTGTTTAAAGATTTTATTTTCAAGTTTAAATTCACATCAAGTGTGTTATACTTGATTTGCAATTGTTGTTCTTTTAAAACGGAATTTCGATAACCAGTTTCTAATTCTGACTCTTTGTTTTTGTGAAATTCAAAAGCTTTTGCGTTCTCCTTGTAACTCTCAAGCTCAGCGGTCAGTTTAGCATTCGCGGCCTTAACTTCGCGATTGACCATTTTAACTTTCTCGATTTCAATGCCACAGTTATTGATTAATGTTTCAAAATAAGCACGTGTTTCCTCATCAATCTCAGTATTTTATGCCACACAGCCTCCACTAGGATCCACATCTTGAGTTTCAGAGTTAGTATTGCTACAACTCTGATTGTCCAGGTATGTATCATAAGTAGGTGCGGATGTCACAGAATGTTGTTCGTCATGAGTAAACACATCAAATATGACATTGTTATAGCATGGATCAATGATTGGTACCTCAGATACTGCATTGGCGTCATATACAGGAGGTGCGTCAGAGTCAGTGTCGTACTTAGTCTCCTGAAGATTTGCCATGAAGATGCAGTTCGCATTGATTTACTCTAGGTTTTCCAAATCATCCATAATAGCCATAAAGTCATGTTCCTCAGCACTCAATTGAAGTCCTACTTTTTCTTTTTGTACCAACATGATAGCTTTCTGAAGATACGCAAGATCCTTCTTTTTCGGCTTAGTAGGACAATTCCTTGCCATGTGACCCACTCCTTGACAGTTGTAACACTTAACCTAATTACCCTGATTCACATTTCCATAATTCCCAACGACTGGAGCTGCAACATTCCCATTCTGATTACCCACTGCTCTATTCCCAACATTCTGTCCCATCTGATTTCCAACATTCTGACCCAACTAATTACCCTGATACGGAACCGCCTGATTACCCATGTGAAATCCAGTAGCATATCCCTGATGATTCCTAATAACTCCAACCATTTGTCCTTGATGACCCATATTCACACCCGGCTGTGCAATTTGCCTGTTGCGAGTGTTTGATGAAATCCTTTGGTTGTTGTTAGTTGGTGTGGAATAGCGACCTCTAAATGCTTTAGTCAAAAAAGCAAATGCAGTTGACAAAGCTTGTTCTTGTTCAGTTTCAAGATCAGTGATTCCTTGTTCCTGGTATTGTGGATATTGTTGTTGTTGATTGACTTGTTGTTCTTGAGAGTAGAATTGTTGTTGAGGGATAACAGCTTGTGGTTGTGGAATGTATTGCTGCATGTTGTTGTTAGTGGAAGATGATGAAGCTTGTTGTTGTGAGTTCATAGGAGTTGGAGTCTTTGCAATTAGTGCCAATGGATCATGATTATTTGCCAATCTTTCTTTCCTAACTTCATTGACTTCAGCTTGGTTTTGTTTCAGAAAATCGTTGAGTTGATCAAAGTTCACCTCATGTAGGTCCTTTGTTTAGTTGACAATAGTGACATATCGTCCCCATTCTTCTGGAAGATTGTTGAGAAATTTGATGTTACTTACGATAGTTCTTGGTGCCAACTTGTTTCTGATAAGCTCATTCATCAACGTGCAAAACCTTCCATAGTAGGATTCAATGGATTCTCCTGGAGTAGATGTAAACTTCTCCCATGCAGTTAGCAGCTTGTTCTCCGTGTCTTGTTGACCAATTTTTGTTCCATAACAAAGCCGTCTAACACATTCCCACATTTCGTAAGAAGTGTCCACAGCAGCAAAGATGTCTCGTGGTAAACCTAGTTGGACAATATGAATTGCCATGTCATCTGCTTCGACCTGTTTGTTATCCTCGTCCGTGTATTCAAATTCATTTTGAACACAAAAAGATGGTGGGACGGGAGGTGTTGCATCAGGATTTCCAGGGTTTTGGACTGGTCGAGGCTTGAAGGGTCCATTCGTAATGGATTGAATCATGAGTTTTCCATTAGGTTTGGTCTTGATGTAGCGGAGCATACGACTTATCCATTGAAGATATCCACCTTTTTCCAGCATAGGAGGACGGTTTTCGGCACCGGCTGCATGAATGTCTTTATGAGTAGCCATTTATGAAGGTAAATGATGATAAAGTTGATGTAGGATCGATTCAACGATAAAGGAGCTGTGTTTGATGAAGATTAAGCTCGATTGTTGTAGTTAAAATTGTGACTGGAAACTTAAAAAACCTCAATAACTTATGTTCGAAGCATTTTTAGGACTTGAAGGTTGACCTAGTTTATTCAGCGTGCCAATCTCCTCGTTCTCACGGTCGTTTTAATGGGTAGAACGCTGAAAACGGAGTTACAGTTCAAAAGTTATGGCCGTTTGAAGTTTTACTTAAGATTTTACTCGTAAACTTGTTCTTAGGCGTAGGATTGAGTGCTTATTCGTAGAAATTGGCTTAGGCGTAGACTGCTTATACGTAACTCTCCTTAGGCGTAAGATGATGCTTATGCGTAGACCCAGACTTACGCGTAAACTTAAGGTTAAACGTAAGCTTATGCGTAAACTTTATACTTAGAAGTAGAGTACCTTATGAGTAAGATTTAACTTATGCGTAGAGTGCTTACTCGTAAGCTTTCTGCTTAGGCGTAAGATTAGGTTTAAAGCCAAAATCCTTCACACTCGTCCAAGCGTGAAAGATATCCACAAGTCGAAGTGTTTTTCAAGCTTATCCAAGCAAGGGAAACACTGAGTAACCATTTGTAGGACCTTATTTTTATCAACCTTATCACTTTACCAAGCAAACCCAACACTTATACAAGTATAACCACGTGAAACAAACACAAACGTAAAGCTTAGAAATAAGATGAGAAAGATGGTGACTTGAAGATATAAATTCGTGTATGATGTGAGACAAGATAAACACAAGATGTTGTATATTCAATAAAGAAAACACACACACACACACACACTTTCAAGCACACCCCTCAAATGACATACTTGAGGGGTATTTATAGTAAGAGAGGATGATGCCCTAAGGCTTGGCCATGGGCCTTGAGATGGACTTGGATTGGGCTTGGGTTACACGAACTAGGCAAGGCTAGCTTAACTTAACTAATGCCCAATTAGCTTAGCCCAATCCACGAGCCCGTTGACTATTCTATCACGATATCTAACACACATTACAAAGTTCCTAAATGTGAATGACCATCACTTCTAATAAAACTATTAAGGCTAACAATCTCCCCCTAAGGGGTGGTCATTCAAATGATGCTCCACTTGATTAGGTCTTTACTTTCCTTGAGCTTGAACTTTGCGTGTAGATATAGAATAGTCTTGATTCTTTGTTCCTTCATGCTTTGTGATCAGATAATGTGGTTGTCTGCCATTGTCAACTTCGTTGGTTAGGTGTCTCCACGTCATTCTCCATTTCTTTCTCCACCATGCTCACACTTCTATTTTTCTTTTGGTTACCAATGATGTAGTTCTGGAGTCTTTAAACTTTGTAGATTCTTTGGCATTGACGAAGAATCATCTCCTTTGATTATGATGAGAACTTTCATGTGTTGTTGGTATGAGCATGTGGCAAGTCTGCACGATCCATCCGCTCCGGAGCTTCCATAAGAAGAAAACATAAAACATTGTTAGTAATAAGCGGATTCCGGCACTTACAAGTTTGAATTTCGAGGGTGTTAACAGCATAGTGTGAAAACACATCTCTAATTCTCACGAAGGCCGTTCCTGAACTGGAGTCCCACAAGTGAGATAACACGATATACCGAAGTACATCTACAGTTCAGATGAGTCGCTGAGGTACACCGAAGCATCACCCCACGACTGTAGACCGTTTGAGACACACTAAGCGTAATCCACGGGGAGTTACCGAAGTGACCTGTTGTCAGGGCTGCTTGATGTTGACCCTGGCAGGAGTTTCCATTCAATCATTGAAGATCACAGATGTGAAACTTCTCATAAATGTTCTGGCAAATTGCTAAGATCTGCGTAGGACTCTATAATATATCACTTGTGTCCTTATTGATGAACAACAAGCGATGTCATGTCCTGTGTTCCTATGAGATCTTTTGATGAATCTCGTGGCTCTAGACTCAATAGTGCATTTTGGTTTTCCTGAGCGGAGACTAGGGAGGGGGTCTCCTTCTTCAATATCAGCAATCTCTAAGAGAAATCCGATAGATTATGTAGGGTTCCCAGTGAGAATGAAACAAATCCTTTTAAGAGGAATTGAGTGGCTAGAAGGTTTAGTGCAGTGCGTCACTGGGTCCATGACGTTTTTGTCTTCAATACCAGTGTCATCTAGTGACAACCAGTAGCATATGAGTTGAACCCGGTTTCTGCCCTAAGGTTGAATATGGAGGGCTATTTCTTTTCACCCTTTCTCATTACATTTCTTTTTATTTCTTCAACCCCTTCTTTCTCCTTTCTCATATTACTCCTTTTTTCAATCATACCTAAGGACTTCTAATACTAACTATTTGTGATGTCCTTGGGTAGATCCCTCCGGCTCTGGCGGATCATAGGACGAATTTCCTATCCTTAGTCACCTTATAACTCCATGACTGTCCTATTGTTGCCATAAAACCGTTTTTCATGAAAATCTCTCAGAGTGTTTATGATAGAAAACATGTTTGCAACACTCCGTGAGTTTTATATTTTTGGAAACACTCCCCCTTCACATGTGCTTATAAGTTTTGACAGAAATCTGCACATAGAGGGTAGAGTTCACACTTTTTGAATTGATCGACTTTAAATGAACAAGACCGATTCGAGACACGTTTACATCACTAGAGAACTAGCTTGAAATTATTACCCGTCCTGGTCAAGTCCATAGAAAGTTTCTCGAGATGGTACATAATTCCTCGTCAATTCATTGGTTCCGTCTGAGTCGAGCTCATTATGAGATTCAAACCACGATTATTAAACATTTTTGATCACATTTTAATCACGTCTCCTCCCCCTCAAAAATAGCATATTCGGGATATTTTTGAAATTAACTGATTAAACAACATTTTAGAATATTTTGGGGGGACAAACGGATTTGATTTAAGCATGAATTTGGAACATTTTTGTTTTATACTCCCCCTTTAATAAAGCATAATCAATTAAAGGGTTTTAGAGGGAGTTATCTTGAGCACAAACTATTTGAAAGATTTTGAAAATCTTTTTGAACAATCTTGAAAAGGTGCTCAAGATTATGATGGTTTCTCACCATTTGTAAATGTAGTGCACTGAAGCGTACACCTCATTTTTCGATCAAAGCACGAGTTTTGATTTGAAAGTAATCAAAAGTCATCATTTCGGTCCGGGTTTCGTACTGATGTATACGAAAGCCATTATTTTGAGAAATTTTGAGAAACGACATGTTTTAGAAAACAAATAAAGAACTCTCGCTCAAGCATCTGTACATGCCCGTATCATTGTTGAATGACATTTCTAGAAACGTACAGAATATCGATTATACAAGAGACATGTCGTAGAAGAATATTTTTGGATTTTTGATTTTCTATTATTTTTGTATTTTTGAAAGTTTTATATTTTTATATTTTGCTTTTGTTGGTTTTTCAAATTTTGTATTTTGTTTTTCAAAAATATTTACAGCGAAGCTTTTTGGAAAATCATTTTCAAGAAGATTCGAGAAGACGTTCTAACTCCTCAGGGGTTAGGCTTCGCATTCCAATTCGTCGAACTAAATACTCAAACCTTTCTTTTGGAAGGGCTTTAGTTAATAGATCAGCGAGTTGGTAATCAGTCTTCACGAAGAATAATTCAACAGTACCATTTTCGACGTACTCTTTGATGAAGTGGTAGCGAACTCTGATATGCTTAGTCTTTGAGTGATGAACAGGATTGCATGATATGGCTATGGCACTTTTCGAGTCACAATACAAAGGTATTTTATCGAAAGTAAAGCCATAATCTGTGAGTTGTGTTCTCATCCATAGAACTTGAGCACAACACGCAGATAGAGACACATACTCAGTTTCAGCGGTTGATAGTGCAGTGCAATCTTGTTTCTTTGAAGACCAGCTGACTAGCTTTTCACCCAAAAATTGTGCTCCTCCGGATGTACTTTTTGCTGTAACTTGATCACCTGCGTGGTCCGCATCTGAAAAGGCAATTAGATCAAATCCAGATTCCTTCGGATACCAAAGTCCCATGTGAATGGATGTCTTCAGGTACCGAAAGATCCTTTTAACCTCTTTGAGGTGCAGTTCGGTAGGCTTTGCCTAAAACCGTGCTAATAAGCAAACAGCAAACGGAATATCTGGTCGACTAGCAGTAAGATACATGAGAGAACCAATCATGCTCCGATATTTCTTCGGATCAATAGGTTTCCCAAACAAATCGGCTCCAATTTTTGGTGATGTTACCATAGGTGTTCCGACCGAATCACAATTGTCCATACCATGATTTTTCAAAATCTCAGTTGTGTATTTAGCTTGATTTATAAAAATTCCACGAGGGGACTGATGTATTTGTAAACCAAGAAAGAATTTTAGTTCCCCCATCATGGACATTTCAAATTTGCTTTTCATGAGATTTTCAAAATGTTTTGAAAGATTCGGATTAGTGGACCCAAAGATGATGTCGTCCACGTAAATCTGAACAATCAAAATGTCGTTTTTGCATTTTTGAGTAAACAAGGTAGGATCAACTGTTCCTTTGGTGAAATTGTTTTGGATAAGGAAAGAGGACAGTTCGTCATACCACGCTCTCGGAGCTTGTTTTAAACCGTATATAGCCTTTTTGAGTTTGTAGATGTAGTCTGGATGTTCCATGTCTATGAAGCCTTCTGGCTGACTCACGTACACTTCTTCTTTCAGAGTTCCATTCAAGAACGCGGTCTTAATGTCCATCTGATAAACCGTGATGTTTTTGTGAGCTGCATAGGCCAAGAATATCCTGACTGCTTCAAGTCTAGCTACCGGCGCGAATGACTCGTCAATGTCTATTCCCTCTTCCTGTCTGTATCCTTTGGCCACAAGACGAGCTTTGTTGCGAATAACAGTCATTTCTTCATCCCGTTTGTTCTTCCATAACCATTTAAGATCGATGACACGAACGTCAATTGGTCTTGGAACCTTTTCCCAAGAGTCATGTAGACGGTATTGAAGAAGTTCCTCCTGGATTGCTTCTATCCATGCGGGATCTGCCATTGCCTCACGAATGTTCTTTGGTTCTAGATTGCTAATTGAGCAAAGGTAAATGCACAAGTCACAATCGGTGGCAAGTTGGCGTCTCGTCTGAATTGGCCTTGAAGGTTCACCAATAACTTGTTCAATTGGGTGGTCTTTTGTCCACTTCAGAGTAGAAGGATACCGTTGGTTATACGTATGCGAGTTAGATGGTTCTCGTAAGCTTGAAGAAGATTCAGCTGATTCCGTAGCAAACGGGTTTTCAAATAAGTCTTCATCTAACGTTGCATCGTTTTGGTTTTGGTTTTGCTCATCAACTGCTGGTAGAACGGGTGCAATAACTGGAGTAGATGTAGATGATGTTGATGGAGTTGGTGCATTAGTTTCGACCGTTGTAGATGCATCTTCTGTTGGTGTTGGAGGATGATGTTGAGCGGGTGCAGCGGAATGATGGTTTGATGCATTTGTCGAAGTTCCACCATAGTATTCATCGAACATTAACTCGAAGAAATTCTCCCATTCTTGTTCTTTAGGATTGTCAAACGAAGTTAATTGAGCTCTTTGAGGTACGAGTCCTGAACTGATGTGTCCAGAAGTCTGTCGGTTTAGTGCGGGTTCTAGAGCGAGTCTCTCAGAAGCCATTTTTGAAAGTTCGTCAAACGTCACATTCATCGTCTCCATGATCCTCCTTAGCCTTCTGTTATACACCCTGAATGCCCTCGAGTTATCTGAATATCCAATGAAGATTCCAATATCACCTTTTGCTTTCAGTTTTCCAAGATCTTCCCTGTCATTTGTAGGATAGCATAAAGCGCCAAACACGTGAAAGTAAGAGATATCCGGTTTTCTGTTGTTCACTATTTCATATGGGGTTTTATTGAATCTTGGATGGATAAGGGATCGGTTCTGAGTGAAACAAGCAGTGGCAACAGCATCAGCCCATAGAAATAACGGTGCACAAGAATAAATTAGCATTGTGCGAGCAGCTTCCACAAGAGTTCTATTTCTTCTTTCAACTACCCCATTCTGCTGTGGAGTTCTAACAGATGATGTCTGATGAGTAATTCCAACATCTTCAAAATAAGCTCTTAACTCCTGATTAGTGAATTCTGTGCCGTTGTCTGTTCTTACAACCCTTACTGGAGTTTGAAGAAGTACTTGAATACGTTTCAAAAAGGTGATGATGATGCCTGGTGCTTCGTCTTTTGATCTCAGAAACTTAACCCATGTATATCTCGAATAGTCATCGACAATAACAAGAATATACTTTTTCCCGTTAATGCTTTCAACTCTCATTGGGCCACATAAGTCCATGTGCAACATATGCAATTTAGCTTCCGAACTAGGTACGGATTTGGGTTTATATGATGCTCTTTTGCTTTTTCCTTGTTCACATGATGGACATAAGTGATCCTTGGTGTATTTGAACTTTGGAAGTCCATTGACGATGTTGTCTTTGGCAATTTTGTTGATGGTGTCGAAATTGAGATGGGATAACCTTCTGTGCCACAACCAGGACTGTGTTCCAGATGCTCGTGTCATAAGACATATTGGTGATGAAGAGGCCATTTGGTTTATGTCGATAGCATACAAGTTTGTATCATGATTCCCAGTTAAGAGATCAGTGCCATCCAAGTTTCTAACGAAGCAAGCATTTCTCCTAAAAGCAACCTCTAAATCTGCATCACAGAACTGCCCGACTGAAAACAAATTGTGTCCCAACCCTTCGACATAGTAAACCCGAGTGATCAAATAATTTCCAAAAGATAGATCTCCATAACCCATGATAGCTGCTACATGATCATTTCCGAAACGTACGGTTCCCATGAATTTCCAGACGAAATTGATCAGCAGCTTCAGATTCCCGGTCATGTGCTTGGAGCAACCCGAGTCGACGATCCAAAGACAAATTTCGATAACCTGCCAGTTACAGAAAAAGAATATTGTGGAAACCGTTTTGATTTTGGTTCCTTTGGGTTAGAGGTAAAATCCTTATCACACTCAGAGAGGTTTTCTACAGGGGATTCTGGTTTATCACTCATTGTACCATTCTGGAGTGTGAAAGTTCTACCCGTGGGTTTCCAAATATCATCCCTAAAGTATACACGTTGGTTCCTGTCAGTAGTGTAAAGCCTAAGTTTTGCAACTAGTCTTCCTACTCGTTTAGCGTAATTACTTTTTGGGACGTTCTTCTTAACAGGCTTATCATTCACATTCTTAGAAACACAATCATCTTGAACATTTAAAGATTTCTTGCAAGTTAAACAAAGAGATTCAACACATTCATTAGACTTAGCAAGTTTCATAGGTTCAGTACATTCAGATGAAATGTCTTTCTTATTCAAAAGCTGTAAATTCCTAGGGTGTTCTTCTACTTTCTTCTCTTTATTCAAGCTACTACTCCTAGAGGCATGCGAGACTCTATTGTTCCTTGTATTGCTCTTAGGCTTTAGTCTGCTGCTCCTAGAGGTGCTTTCTAGTCCTGTAGAAGGTGAGGCACACGCATTAGGATTCATATTTTTATGAAGGGAGGTGGTTTCAGCTATCCTAGTCTCTTTAGATGTGGAGGCAGATGCATTAGTGGTACTCATCTTAAAAAGGCCAGGTGCTAAAACTTTTGGTTTCTCGATAACCGCTTTTCCCTTATCAACATATTGTTTAGGCACGACAGGTGGAGTGACTGGTTTTGATGAAACATTTTTCTCATTGACTTTTGGAGGAGGCAAAGAAACAGACATTTTTGGTTTTGAAACCGGTTTGGGAACATTTGCTTTCTCCGCAGTCAATGGTTTTGTAGTCACAGTTTCCACTACCTTTCCTTTTTGACTTTCCAGCTGAGCCCTCAAAAGATCATTTTTAGCTTTCATGTCATTGTAGGCACGCTCATACGACAGTTTGTCATACTTGCATTCCTCTGTTTTTCGATCAAGTTGTTTAAAATATGAGATATTTTCTTTTTCAAGTTTCATAAGAGCTTTTTCATATTTTGAAACAATTTCGGAGGTCTCATCCTGGAGTCTTTCATGATCTTCAACAGAATATGTTTGCAAAATGATGGACATAATATCAGTAGTCAGAACATCTTTGGAGAGAGAGTCATTAAACTTTTCCAAAACTTTGATGTGTTCAACACTTTCATTAGCTTGCTTTACCAGGGATTTATGGTCCTTGACAAAGTCAGCTGTTTCTTTCAAAAAAGCTTGTTCAAAATGAATTACCCTGGAGTTGATGTTATTCAGCTGAGGGGCAATTTGAGTTTCAAAAAACTTTTTCTGTTCATTATCAAAACTATTAAACCAGATGTTTGTTCTAATATTGGTTTTAGTTTTAACAGTCTCTTGAAGATCTGCAATTCTTGTTTTCACATTTTCCAAAATACTTCGCGCTTCACTTGTGTTAAAAGGATTGTTTGAAGACATTTGTTCAATGTTCGAAAGAGATTTGGAGACAACAACTGGTTTTGAAACTGATTTTGAAACTGGTGTTGACACTTTGTTTGAAACACTTTGTGTGGTGGAAAACTTTGATTGTTCTTTTTGAGAAACAAAAGGAAGAACATTAATTTGGTTCCATTTGTTATAATCAATCGGTTTGATTTCCGGATGTTTTTGTTTCATTTTAGATCTACTCTCCTCAGATAGTTCCAACGTTTCAAGAGAATCATGCACAATTATAGGTTCATGCAAAGGTTTTCCATTGTGCAACACATTCTGAGATTTCTGAGCTTTCTTGAGAAACGAAGAAGGGTCGTTACCAAGTGCCATCTTATGTGAAGTATGAAAACGTGGATTTACTTGGTTAGAAAGCATCTTGTTTGATTTAGCTGAATGACCCGTTGTAAGAAGCAAATTGTCCAAAGTTTTGATTTTTTCCGTTTTATCAAGAATTTCATCAAGAAGAGAATCTTCTCATTTTGCAAAGTCAGTTATCAACTTCTTCTTCTCTTTTTCAAGATCAGAATATGTTGCTTTTTGTTTTGAAAGTTGGTCATTTAGTTCAGAAATTTCCTTGTTTAAAGATTTGATTTTCAAATTCAGATTCACATCAAGTGTGTCATACTTGAGTTGCAAATCTTTTTCTCTTAAAACAGAATCTCGATAACCAATTTCTAATTCTGACATTTTGTTTGTATGAAATTCATAGGCTTTGGCATGCTCCTTGTAACTCTCAAGCTCAGCGGTCAATTTAGCATTCGCGGCCTTAACTTCGCGATTGACCGTTCTAACTTTCTCAACTTCAATGCCACATTGATTGATTAATGATTCAACATAAGCACGTGTTTCCTCATCAGTCTCAGAATTTTGTGCCACACAGCCTCCACTAGGATCCACATCTGGAGTTTCAGAGTTAGTATTGCTACAACTCGGATTGTCCAGGTATGTATCATAAGTAGGTGCTGGCGTCACAGAATGCTGTTCGTCATGAGTAAACACATCAAATATGACATTGTTATAACATGGATCAATGATTGGTACCTCAGATACGGTATTGGCGTCATAGACAGGAGGTGAGTCTGACTCAGTGTCGTACTTAGCTTCCTGAAGATTTGCCATGAAGATGCAGTTCGCATTAATTTTCTCGAGGTCTTCCAAATCATCCATAATAGCCATAAAGTCATGTTCCTCAGCACTCAACTGAAATCCAGCGCGTTCCTTTTGTACCAACAGGACAGTTTTCTGAAGATACTCAAGATCGTTCTTGTTCGGCTTAGAAAGACAATTCCTTGCCATGTGACCCATTCCTTGATAGTTATAACACTTAATCTGATTACCCTGATTCACATTTCCATGATTCCCAACGACTGGAGCTGCAACATTCCGATTCTGATTACCCACTGCTCTATTCCCAACATTCTGTCTCATCTGATTACCCTGATTCGGAAC
>BPTQ01000007.1:97604290-97777892 GCA_019973895.1 Chrysanthemum seticuspe
CTTTCCTATAAACGGCTACCTTCATTTCGTACCGAACACATCGCTATACACACGAAGTTGTGGACGATTCCACCGTGCGTACGTCTTTCAAGGAATACTAAGCCGTCATCCTAGATAATACATACGACACTCTACGTGTTCCGGTCTACACCGCAAACGAGTCTTGTACTGGTCAGCTATAGTTGTCTTAGGCCCACTTGAAGTGACCTGATTACAATTTGTATAAGATTTCATAGAATCCTTATGCTTTCTATACAAAAATCACATACCACCTTTAAGTCTGTGTCTCGAACCACAATGTCCAATGACACTACGCAGGACCGTCACACTATTTCTACTATGCTTCAGAGTCTGCCCAATACAGAAACAGTAGTTACCTCCTCGTCAACTGACCTTCTCGTTCTTCGTCTCATGCTAACGCTACAGACGCTGTCTTCGGCTTATGTATCGACGAAGCCTTCGACGTTACCTCCGACAAACCTAATTCCAAACAGCCTCCATTGCAGCTTCCGAAGCAGCTATGTATTCGGCTTCTGTCGCAGACATCGCAATCGTACTCTGCTTCTTGCTCTTCCAGTCAACTGCTCCTCCATTGATGACAAAGACATAACCCGTCTGAGACTTCGTATCATCTTTATCACACTGCCAGGACGCATCACAGTAACCTGTAACACCAAGCTCTGTGTCTGAATTTCCACCATACACTAAAAACATATCTTTCGTATTCCTAAGATACTTTAGAATATGTTTAACATTAGTCCAGTGAAGTTCACCCGGATTCTGTTGATATCGACTGGTCATGTTCTGAGCAAACGCCACATCTGGCCTTGTGCATCTCACAGCATACATAATAGATCCTACTGCCGAATCATAAGGAACTTTCTGCATGCGTGCCACCTTAGCAGGTGTTGAAGCACACATATCGCTACACAAGCCATGCTTTACTTCCATCGGCAAATATCCTTTCTTGGAATTTTGCATATTGAATCTCTTCAATATTTTATCAATGTAAGCGCTTTGACTTAAACCAATTAACCGCTTTGACCTATCTCAGTAGATCTTGATTCCCATAATGTATGCAGCTTCTCCTAAATCCTTTATGGAAAAACACTTCCGAAGATATGCCTTAACATTTTGCAAACTTGGAATGTCTTTTCCCATAATTAATATGTCATCGACATAAAGGATAAGGAAAATTACATCACTCCCACTAACTTTGTGATATACACATGGCTCAGCAAGATTTTGAATAAATCCATACCTTTTGATTTCTTCATCAAATCTCTTATTCCATTGCCTAGATGCTTGCTTCAATCCATAAATGGACCTTTGAAGTTTGCATACACGGTTTGGAAATAGTGGATTCACGAACCCCTCAGGTTGCTTCATATAGATGTCTTCATCTAAGCGACCATTTAAGAAGGCGGTTTTGACATCCATTTGCCATATCTCATAATCATAGTACGCTGCTATAGCTATGAGAATTCTAATAGCTCTAATGTCCACTACAGGAGAAAAGGTCTCCTCGTAATCTATGCCATAAGTTTGAGTAAAACCTTGCACAACTAGACGAGATTTATAGATGTGTACATTGCCATCCATGTCAGTCTTATTTTATAGAGCCACTTACTTCCAACCATCGTGGCGTTTAGAGGTAAGTCAACCTCTTCCCAGACTTCATTTTCTCTCATGGATTGCATTTCCCCATTCATTGCAACTTGCCATTTGTCCTTATCAGGACTTGCCATGGCAGCTTTATAACTAGTAGGCTCTCCAAGATCTCCTAACATAGTTTCCTCAACCTCTACGTTAAGACATAGACATTCAGGTGCACGCGTAGAACTTACGGGTCTACGAACGGGAATCACTTCAACTTCTGGTGGAGGACCCAGACTATCAGGTTCTACCGGAAGTACGTTAGTGTTTTTAGAAGGTAATGCATCTTCTTGATCATCTTCCAGATCATAAACTCTCCCACTGAATTCTTGAGATACGAGATCATTTTCAAGAAAATCTCCATACCTAGCAACAATTACTTTATTTTCAGTTGGATAGTAAAAGTAGTAACCCATAGTTTCCTTATGGTATCCTATGAAGATACACTTTACAGATCTTTGTTGGAGTTTATCTGTTGAGTCACGTCTAACATACGCCTCGCAACCCCAGACCTTTAAATAAGACAGGTTAGGATATTTACCATGCCATATTTCATATGGTGTCTTATCAACCTTCTTTGTGGGAACCATATTTAGAATGCAAACAGCTGATTCTAAAGCATAATCCCAAAAGGATAAAGGTAGATTAGTAAGATTAAACATAGATCGTATCATGTCCAACAATGTACGATTTCTTCTCTCAGATACACCATTTTGTTGTGGAGTATATGGAGAAGTGAGATTCTGGACAATTCCATTCTCAGCTAAGTAATATTTAAACTCTTGGCTTAGATACTCGCCTCCTCTATCGGATCGAAGAGCTTTAATCTTCTTTCCCAATTGTAGTTCTACTTCCGTTTTGAAAACCTTAAATGTTTCAAACACCTCATGTTTATGCTTAAGTAAATAAACATAACCATAACGGCTGAAATCATCAGTAAAGGTTAAGAAGTAGCTAGCACCTCTCTTTGACACATGTCTAAGTGGTCCACACACATTAGTATGAATAAGACCAAGTAGATCAGAAGCCCTCTCCATATTGCTATGAAAAGGTTTCTTCGTCATCTTCCCAGATATGCATGACTCACATTTATCAAATTATTCATCATTGATATTTTGAAAAAGCCCTTCTTGTTGCAGCTTATGCATGCGAGCATTGCCTATATGAGCAAGTCTACAATGCCAAAGATAAGAAGAATTCAAGTCCAACTTTATTTTCTAATTGATGCTAAACATCGAATTATTATATTTGTTAGATTCATTTTCAATCACATCAATTTCAAACACACCATTCACAGTAATCGCATTAAAATAAAATACACCATTTAAAGAAACAGAAATTCCATTACGTGAAATAGTATGAGTAAACCCATCATCCAACAAAACTGAAAAGGAAATAACACCTCTAATTATAGAAGGTGCGTAATGACAATTGTTCAATAACAGTACTAAGCCCGAAGGCAATACTAAACTAAACGTTCATATGGCTTCAACAGCTGCATGTGCGCCATTTCCCACGTGCAGATATTGCTCCCCATAGGCTAGCTTCCTCTCCACTCTAAACCCCTGCAGTGCATTACAAATATGAATACCACATCCAGTATCATATACCCAGGAATTTTTATGATTTAGAGTAAATAATTCAATGACAAATAAATTATCTGAAGGACCGGCACCCGAGGACCCGTCGTACTTCATCTTATTTGCCCGCAATTCATCAAGATAGAGAGCACAATTTCTCTTCCAATGCCCAACGACCTTGCAATGGTGGCATGCTTGATCCTTTTTAGGATTTTCCTTCCTAGGAGTAGGGTACTTCTTGGGTTCTGGTTGATAGGCCATAACCTTTTTACCTTTATCAACTTTCCCTTTGCCCTTTTTGTTGTTCGCACGCTACGGTTTTGGCTTATTTATCCTTCCACCCTGAATAGCAAGTACCTGGGGAGTAGGAGCCTTTTGAGGTAACCCTTTCTCATAGCCAATTAGCAATGCGTGTAGGTCAGTAACTGTCTTCCCCACGCAGTGCATATTGAAGTTCTGAACAAAACCATTGAAATCCTTGTTAAGGGATTTGTTGATCAAGTTCACGGCCATGTCATCTTCATAAGTCTTGCCTAGTGCCCTTAATTGGTCCATGTAACTTTTCATTTCCAGTACATGAGCACTCACGGGTTTACCCTCTCCCTGCTTGCAGCTGTGTAATGCATCGATCAAGTCATAAATCTCGACAGCAGCTGGTTTCTCGAACATAGTTCGAAGTTCATTGAGCATGTTAAATGGGAAGTAGTTTTCGAACTGCTTTTGGAGAGCAGGTTCCATCGTTCCCAACATAAGACAAGCCACATCGTTATGACGCTTATACTCAATTTTCCAAGCATCCTTTTCAGCTTGAGTAGCTTCAGGTGCTATTGGTTCAGCAGGACAAGGTTCATACAGATAATTCAACCGGTCAGCAACTCTACAGACAATTCTCCAAGAGCGGTGCCAATCATTGAAATTCTTAGAGCCAGTCAACTTTTCTCGATCAAAAAAGCTTTTGAACGCAGAACTTAGTGCAGTATTAGTGTTATCGTTGTTTTGAGCCATTTCTACAGAAAAAAGTTCAAGTATTAGTATTTTCGATAATACAACTTTTCAAGAAAATAAAATATACCCAACGGTAATATAAACATATAACCATATAATTTTCTCAAAAACTAGGATCCAAATTATCATAGGTTCATTACATCAGTTGATCTGCTAGTAACGAAAGCAAATAATAAGGTAATCTGTCGAACAATAATCGGCAAACAATTTCCAATTCCTAGATCATTATGGGATTTATATTTTCCAACGCTATTGAAAATATAAACATGTTTCATCCCATCTTATGCCATGAGTCCAGTTCTCACTTCCTACTCAACTTAAGTGTCTAACTTAAAGAACTGCAAATATGTCCATGTAAGGTCTGACTTTACATAGAGATTTACATGTCCATCACAATCTCGCCAAGTACTGTCATGACGTAAATTGCAACTTTAAGGTGTTCCTTTTAATTAGATGGCACATAACTTAATTTAAAAGGGTACTACTTTTGATTTTATGTGGTCAAATCAAATATGTACAAAGATGTCATGCATTCATCTTGTAGCATAAATTTAATAAAAAACTTTTTATTACCAATTCATAAAGATCAAATTATCAAAGTTTTGATTGAGGTATTGGGTTCACCAATCAAAGAATTTAGCGTTAATTATCGTCCAATATACCGTACTTTTGCATAAGTGTAAACACTTAGTGTTTCGGGTAATTACCACCGAAGTGGCGCATGGAATTAAAACTAATTCGCCCTTAAGATGATTTTGTACGCATAGCCTACTTGGTAACTCCAATTTGACTCGCAAGCAAGCGGAGAGTTTGGTCAGCGCTGAAGCAATAACTCCCTCTTTAGGGTCACAATTTAATGCGCTCCCCTCCTAGTACTTCCCACACAGTCCGTCAAATTGGATGAGCCGTTCTCACTTTTTGTACCAAAATCATCAATCAATTAAACTATTGAAAACTTAACTCTTCAAAAATAAATCAAAATTCACCATTGTTTAGTCCGTATTATTTTTCTATTCAAAACTACCCTTTGCTTAAAACTGTCGCACATAATAAACAAACAAGTAAACAAATAAAAAATAAACAACTAAAAACAATGCGCACATAATAAACAATTTAATACGTGTAAACAAGTAGCCACATGCAACTTATTCGATAAAACCCTATTAATAATCAATGTCTACATTGAATTAATATATATATTAATGGGAAAATGATGCAAATAGACCGCGCGCCCTGAGGCTTATCACTTTCCGGACCACTTTTATTTTTAATTTGAAAATAGACCGAGGGCAACCACTGTCATTGGGCAACTCATCGACATTGCGACAAGTGTCCCGTATGTGTAAGGTATTATTTTTTTGGCAACTAAAAAGCGGTGGGCAACCGTATAATTTTAAAAAGGGTTCTATCGTCATTTTACGTTAGACAAAAAAGTACACATTTGAATAGTAAGAGAGTTCAAAATCCAAAAGTCACTGACCAATAAAGCATCCATATTTATCGGTTTTCTCTGTTTTTGCTTCTCGCGGTACTATTTTCACAAATCAAACCGTCTTCTTCGTCAGCCCCCTGTCTTCCTTGTAACGTCAGTTATGTCACCATCTTTAAAGCTACAGTGTTGATTGTAAACCACATTCGATTGATCAAGTTTTAAAAAAATGTTCCCAAATATGGTACGTAAATATTCTTCTCGTTGTTTATTACATATGATTATTTCCAATTGGTTTTGTGTTATAATAAATCGTTTTTGTTATTTGATGAATACCTATGTTAGATAGGTGTTAATTCCATTTTATAATCCATTGCTCTTTTTTATGTGTATCTGATTCGTAATTATGTAGGGTATGATACCTTAGATGTCGTTAGTTAAGTATGTAACATTACTTGGTTCATTAAAAAATTTAGTGGCAGTTTGTAGACTAATAAGGAGTGGTTTATATGCATCATCTATGCAATTGTTTACGACGTTGGTATAGATTCCTTCTATGGCCTGAATTATTTTTGGTTTTTGTTGACCCTTTTTAGGACTACGAAGCTAAGTTAATCATTACGAGTAAACTGAACTGCTTTTCGTAATTATGTAGGGTAAAATACATCTGTTCCGTTTACCGCTATTCTACTGCTTGTTTAGAGGCTTCTTCTGCTTTGCCCTTTCCTTTTCTGTAGCAATTTCTTTAGCATTTACTTCCATATGTAATCTTTTAGCAATTTTTTCATCAAAAGCTATCTGATCCTCTGTACTTTGAAACACCAAAGTTGGATCTGCAATCCCTTTACCCTTTCCAATATCAGTTTGAGTAACTACATCTTTCTGCACAGGTTCACCAATGTTTAGAGTCTTAGCAATAGGTCTAGGTGCAGGGATAGGGTGAGATTGCTTTTGGTTGACCAATTGTATGGCAATCTCATTGTCAGCCTTTTTTGGTTTTGGTGTTGGTGTTATTGATGTGGTTATAATTATAGCAATGGTTGCCTATGCAGTGGAAACGTCTGAACTGGCAGTGGGTATAATAATAGCAGCAGTGGTTACTCCAATACTAGCGGTGGATGCAGCAATACTGGCAGTGGTTGCCTGCACTCTTTCATTCTCCTTTGTTCAACTGCAGCCTTTAAAGAATCATCTTGACTCTTGAAGTTTGGAAAATTTATGTTTCCTAGTGAATAATATCAATAACTAATGGAATTTTGAGTTTAGTATTGCAATTAAGTCTAGTTAGAGTATATTCGCATCTGAAGAATATCGAGATTGGCTATTATTTTGATTAGTTATGTTTTCACAAATGATATCATAAAATCATAACATAAAATTTGATGCAGTAACTAGTACCTTGTTAATTACATAAATACTTATTACCTTACATACCTAATAAGTCCAAAATAGCACATTCTTAAACATATACAAAACACATTCATAATCCTAAAAATCATCAGCATCAGCTGCAACTTCTTTGAGTATGTTGATAAGCTTTTTGGCATATTCAACCATCTCTTGATACTTAGCTTTGACAACAGCATTATGATCTTTCAAATTCTTAAAACTGGTTTGCATCTCTTCATACTTCACTTCAGCATCAGCATTATAATCTTTGTAAATCTTAAAATCAGCTATCACCTCTTCACACGTTGCTTCCAAATTAGCATTATCATCTTCTATCCTCTTGAAATGCGCTTTCATATCTTCATACTCATATTCATACTCTGGAAGTTGTTCAATCATTCTCTTCCTCTTATCAATCAGCTCTTGTTTCTCTCTAAAATTTCCTTCTATTGGGAAAGTCTTTCCCGGCTCACAAGCAATTACCATTCTCTTGAAATGGTCTATCATGTCTTTAAATAAATAATCGTGCAAATTAGTACAATTCGGAGTGCATGTATTATCTTGACACAAAGAACACGGCATTTCATAAATGATTGTGATGATTGATAATCTAAATGTTAATTGACTAAAATATCACAGTAGAAGTGAAAGGTAAATTTCACAAATGAAAAGGTGTTTTTAGTTTTTGTGTAGACAGCTGTATTATTTATTGACAATTTGAATTGGTGTATAGTGTGAATAATCCAAACTAACTGTAGGAATTGGTGTTTGCAAATGGGTTTTTTGTGGTCACTAAGAGCTAGAGTATCAGTGGCCTCTGCATTTTACTTTTTTTGACTTTTTTTGTGAACTCTAGCATTTGGCTATTTTGTTTTCACTTTTCACCTGTTTACTGGTAAGGATGTCAGTTGCTTTTTGGGAAATGGTTTTTGTATTTTTAAATCAATTTAATAATCTTCAACTATCAACATCCACACATTCCTCGAGCATTACCAATGCATCAAGTCATAAAAGACTTGATGCATTAACACAATTAAATGGTTGAGGTAAAAAGCTTTTGCAAAACCAACTACTCCACTGCAAAAAGCTTTTGCATATTTAATGTTGGGTGAAAAATGAAATTTTATAAATACAAAAGCTTTTTGACAATAGCTTCAAACGCTTGAAGTCTTTACAAGTGTTTTTGTAAAAAGTCTTCTTCAAAGTTATTGCCACAATGGAACAAGTCATTTGAATATCTTATTAGAATAGTAAAAAAGTCTTTCACCAAGTTGCCATTGCGGATGCTTACCCTGGCTGACTTTCATCGAAGAATCCAAATAAAAAAATCGTTGTCCTTTTCTTCTTTTTTATAAACAAATCCAGGTTTGTTGTACTCCCCCGTATATATTGTGTTACCTTATTCGTTCATATATTTATAGAGTACATGAATATAAATAACTGTGCAGCTTTATATTTTATATTCTATTATTAAATATTTATTTAATTAAAATTTATTGAAATTGTTATTAGGGTTTATGTTTTATAGGACATGGCGGAAACCAAAGAAGTCATATTTAAAGTGCACCACAACGGGAAATTTGAATTTCAGCCACTCCGCTATGTAGGCGGTCGCCTTGCTGATGTCTGGTGTTTTAGCTCCACCAGGGTTGCATTTACCAGGGTTCTTGATCATGTTTTGAATGATATTGGAGGGGGAAAATGGGCTTTATTTTATGCTGCACCAAATAAGGCACTAGAAGATGGTTTAACATTGTTGCACACAGACAATGACGTTCGACGAATGTATGACCTTGCTGATGAGAATGGATCCATGGACGTCTACATTGTGCACGAGCTACAGCCTTTGTCACAATTTTATTTCAAAAACATGGTATGGCAGGAAGAGGACGCTGGCATGCGGTGTGGTAGTGCAACACCTTTCAAAAGAAGGAAGCTAACAAAGCGTGTTTCTATCACGAAAACTGAAAGAGGGTTCGAGATCATAGAAAAATAGGGCTAGTGCACAAGGAATGGTTCCACCTGTTATGAATGTTTGTTTCCTTTAAAAAATAATTATGAGTTTATGCTGCCAACCATGCGATAGTGCTTCTATGCCAAACTTAGTGATGTTAGGTTTATGCTGTTAAGTCTATCCTTTATGATCATATGGTTAAGAATTATGGTTGCCCGATCGTACAACAAGTATTGCCCAATTATGGCATTTAGTTGCCCAGATTGCAAATTGGAAGGTGGCCTGAGGTTCAAACGAAATTGCCCAATAACTTAAACTTGATTGTCAGAATTTTCGTGTCTAGATACTAGATGACGATAACGGTTGCGTTTGCTCATTAGAATAGCACAATTGGGGATAAATACGCCCAAAAATACTAACAACTGCTACAAGAGTTAAAACAGTTGTTTTGAAAGTACAAATTAATTTTGATTAAATTGGGGATAAAAAAAATAGAGTTACAACTAACAATCTGTTGCAATCAATTTCGAAATAAACATCAATGGTGCCCAACTCTTCTGTTGCAACTCACAACATGGTTGCGTTTTTGGAAAAACCAAAGGAGGCTACATGGTTTGAACAAATTCTCAATTATATGCATATGTGAATACGCAACCACTGCTACAGTTTAACAAACCACTGCTAGGGTCGCTCAAACCACCACTAGTGTCGACGCAAATATCAACTTTGTTTCTGTTTTCCAAATGACTAGTTGTAGTTCAAATTTTAAAAGTGAAATTTAAAGCGCGGATATGAATGATTTACTTCGGTTTGTCAAACGTGCTTAAGCAACATTTTCAAAACCAACAACATATGTGGAAGCTACATTTTACCAAAAAAAAGTATATACAGACATAGCAAACTTTCAGTACAAAAAAGGATAATAAACCGATAAATTCAAACGGTTTGTAATTACGGATAAGTCTTATCCAAATACCAAAAAAGGAGAGAAAATCTGCAAGTAAATATTCACGTTCCTTCCCTAGAAATTTTATGACAAATCCAGCAGGAAAAATAGATGCCCATGAACCTAGGCACGTGCCTACCCACAAAACAGTAAATGGAAATTAATGATACCGCGTGCAAGAACAGTAAAATCCTCGCTATAAAGACGCGAGGTAAATAAATTTAAAGCACATAAAAAAACCATTCATCCACCAACAAAAAACCCCAAAGAGAAGTTGAAGATGTTAACAACCCGTTGCCCACGCACCGTCGGTTCCAAAAAGCCCATACATAGCCTAAACCTTTACCCCCCAAAACAAAAACATAAGCGCAAAGCAGTTGCTGCGACAACTGAAACATGTTCTTAAATGACTACTAATAACAATTAGTCGTTTCTAAGATGAAAAAATTGACCAATCTCCGCGACCATTCACAACATTCCTTCAACCAAAACCCGTGTCCTTTGAGGTTTGTGGAAGCATGCCCTGACCATATGGCATACCAAAGGTTGGAGTTTAAACCGATTAGACTCTCATTAGCCATTTGGGATGTTCAAAGTTCAGGTAGTTCTTTCTTAACCTCGCTCTTCCCGAGCGGAAGAAGGATGTATATCATGGGTATTGGGTCGAAGGAGTGGTAGAATGTGCAAAGAGAGGCAAACAACACGGCTGAAATTTCTGGTCTCAGTCCTCTGTTGATTGTAGCCCGGCCCCCGAAGCAAGTGTACGTCTACTAATCCTGGCATATCGGGTTGGATAGACTGGGTTAAAGGTAAAAATGACGAGCTTGCGGGCACTGGGATTAATTTTAGAGCAAACCACATAAAGAATTCATAAAAAAAATCCTATGCTATCGTGTAGGGGATGATTGGTGTATTTTGTGACAGTTCTCTCTCCTTACTACAATTCAAACCTATCACGTCAGCGTGTGGATGTATTTTTTCTGAATTATTTGTGGTTCTACCATTGCTCTAAAATAAAAGCTGCGCGGATGGAAAAGCAACCCCACTAAAAGCTCTTCCAGTACCGCGCAATTTACACGGGAAACCCATTGAGAAGCCTATCGAACTTCTGCAGGGAATCCCATATGAAAATACGGCCGCCCCAGGAGGAACCAAGCGACGGGAAATCCTTCAAGAAAATGATAGAAAACAAGAAGGAATCCACACTCACAATTAAGTCGCGTACCACTGCTAATGTAGTTTTTCACTGCTAGTATCATTGTCTCGGTTTAATATGTAACATTCTAGAATTTCTTGGGTAGGATGTTTTGTATTAGATAAGTATGCTAAGTATAATTATCCTGTATATTGTAAAGGACTCCTTAGCCTATAAAAGGAGGTCCAGGCTAGAGTTTGATATAACTTTTCGGCATATTTAGAGTCGATACATTTCAAGGTTGTAATCGCTAATACTATTCAGAGTATTCGTGTATTAATATTATATCCAGGTGTTTTATAGACCATAACTTATTGTAAAAACATCAACATCTTCACTTTGACGTAACCACATAGGTTATTAGATGTGTAGAGTGAGTTGATTATTTTGAGGTTTATGCGACTTTTCTAAGCGTTAAAAAATGGTATCATGTCTAGATAGTAGATGACGATAACGGTTGCATTTGCTGATTAGAATAGCACATTTGGGGATAAATACGTCCAAAAATACTAACAACTGCTACAAGAGTTAAAACAGTTGTTTTGAAAATACAGATTAATTTTGATTCAATTGGGGATAAAAAAAATAGAGTTACAACTGCTATGGCAAAACATAGTTTAGACCCACACACATCATAATTCGCAACACCTAACAATCTGTTGCAATCAATTTCGAAATAAACACCAATGGTGCCCAACTTTTCTGCTGCAACTCACAACATGGTTGCGTTTTTGGAAAAACCAAAGGAGGCTACATGGTTTGAACAAATTCTCAATTATATGCATATGTGAATACGCAACCACTGCTACAGTTTAACAAACCACTGCTAGGTTCGCTCAAACCACCGCTACTGTCGACACAAATATCAACTTTGTTTCTATTTTTCCAAATCAGTTATAATAAAAAAAAAGTCCCTGGAGTACAATATGGTTTTTTGCGAATTAAAAAGTTGACTAGTTGAAGTTCAAATTTTAAAAGTGAAATTTAAAGCGCCGATATGAATGATTTACTTCAGTTTGTCAAACGTGCATAAGCAACATTTCCAAAACCAACAACAGTTGTGGAAGCTAAATTTTTCCAAAAAAAAGTATATACAGACATAGCAAACTTTCAGTACAAAAAAGGATAATAAACCGATAAATTCAAACGGTTTGTAATTACGGATAAGGCTTATCCAAATACCAAAAATGGTGAACAAATCTGCAAGTAAATATTCACGTTCCTTCTCTAGAAATTTTGGGACAAATCCAACAGGAAAAATAGAAGGGTAGGAGACTAGGCACGTGCCTACTCACAAAACAGTAATTGGAAATTAATTATACCGCGTGCAAGAACAGTAAAATCCTCGCTTTAAATACGCGAGGTAAATAAAGGGAAAGCACATAAAAAAAACAACCATTCCTCCACCAACAAAAAACACCAAAGAGAACTTGAAGATGTTAACCCGTTGCCCACGCACCGTCGGTTCCAAAAAGCCCATACATAGCCTAAACCTTTACCCCTCAAAACAAAAACATAAGCGCAAAGCAGTTGCTGCGACAACTGAAACATGTTCTTAAATGACTACTAATAACAATTAGTCATTTCTAAATTGTCGAGAATGACAACTAATAACACATCCCCGCGACCATTCACAACATTCCTTCACCCAAAACCCGTGTCCTTTGAAGTTTATGGAAGCATGCCCAAACCATATGGCGTACCAAAGGTGGGAGTTTAAACCGATTAGACTCTCATTAGCCATTTGGGATGTTCAAATTTCAGCCAGCTACTTCTTAACCTCGCTCTACCCGAGCGGAAGAAGGAAGTATATAATGGGTATTGGGTCGAAGGAGTGATAGAATATGCAAAGAGAGGCTGAAAATTATGGTCTCGGTCCTCTGTTGATTGCAGCCCGTTTCCCGAAGCAAGTGTACGTCTACCAATCCTGGCAGATCGGGTTGGATAGACTGAGGTCAAGGTAAAAATGATGAGCTTGCGGGCGCCAGGATAAAATAAAGAGCAAACCACTGCTAATGTAGTTTTTCACTGCTAGTATGATTGTGTCGGTTTAAAATGTAACATTCTTGAATTTCTTGGGTAGGATGTTTTGTATTAGATAAGTATGCTAAGTATAATTATCATGTATATTGTAAAGGACTCCTTAGCCTATAAAAGGAGGTCCAGGCTAGAGTCGATACACTCCAAGGTTGTAATCCCTAATACTATTCAGAGTATTCGTGTATTAATAATATATGTAGGTCTTTTATAGACCATAACTTATTGGTGTGAATTTAATTTGTTAACATTAATATTTGTTTTCAAACATACTATTCATGTAAACACTGATGAAACGGAAATGTCGATGTATTATAACTAGTTAGATTAAAAAAATGTTACATAATTTTTGTTAGGTCACGGATTTTAAAAATACCACAAAATTGTTATAAAGAGCAACACAAAACAAATATTACCTTGTTTACTTATGTATTTATTATTTCATCTAAATTTGTTATTATTATTTATTTTATTTTTTTTACGAGATCATATTTAAAGAGTTTATGCCCCTAATTGGTTGATTATTATTTTAGTATAAGCTTCTTGTGAAATTAGAAATGAAAATGGTAAACATGCAACAGGAAAGACTAAAATATTTATCATGCGGTGCCAAACAGCTTTAGCCTTTGACCAATTAAAGTCCCATTGTAAAAACATCAACATCATCAGTTTGATGTAAGCACATAATGCTTCATGTTATTAGATGTGTAGAGTGAGTTGATTATTTTGAGCTTTATGCGACTTTTCTAAACGTCAAAAAATGGTACAATGTTTTTATGCTTGTTTACTTAAATTAAATATCTGTAATTATAAAATGAATTGGTTGTATACTGTTAGGATTTAGTAAATCCAAGTATTAAAGTGTCGGTCACCTCAAGTATATGTAATCGTTAGAAAGCTCGTAGTCGTAGTTATTTAAAGTTAAGTAGTATTTAGTTAAGTAACATCGTGGAGGACGGACGGGTCTTTACCCACTGTATGCCTGATCCACAGCCCGTAGGTGGCGATTTGTGTAAGACTATAAATACTCTCTACCTCCCAAGGTAGAGAGTTGGAGCTCATAATAATACTTTCATTTTTTCTCACTAAGTTCCCAAACCTCTAACTCTTTCTCTCTCTAAAACCTTGAATTATAAGCCCCACTTAATCATGTTATGATGTGTTTGTGAAATCCAATATGTTACAAATGGTATCAAGAGCCATGGTTTTATCATCTTTCTTACTTATCCTTGGATTTCTAGTGGTTTTATATGGTTTTTGAGTTTGAAATATTTTAGTGGTTTTTGCATCATTTGGATCAATTCTTGTGTTAAAGTTTGAATTTTGAGTGTACTTTTGTGTTTAGAATCATTGTAAGTGCTTGGGTTTGGATTTGGAAAGCTTGAATCACTGTGGTTGAGCTTGTTTTGGATTGAAAAGTGTGTTTTTGAAGTTTTTCAAGGTAGCGACTTGAGTCTCGTTGTGAATTTCTTCGTAGTGACTTGCTTCAGTAATTTCTAGCGAGTTGTAGTGTTAGTCGTAGCGACTTGAGCTTAGCGACTTGTTTATTTAGACAAGCCGACAAACAGTACAAGTTAGTGGATTCTCCACTACGTCTAGCGACTTGCTTTTATTATTTCTAGCGACTTGTACTTATTGTTCTCAGCGACTTGATCTTAGCGACTTGGGTTTTAGCGACTTGTGCTTAACGACTTGATTCACAGCGACTTGTGGTTTAGCGAGTTGCTACTTAGCGACTTGGTGCTTAGCGACTTGGTTCAAGGATTATAGTGACTTGGTCAATACTTGTTTCTTATACGGTTTTCTCTTGATTTAGTACAATCCCGTAAAAGAATCTATTTCCCGGTTTAATCATAGAGTTATAAAATCCCGTGAAATCTGTAAACATGTCTACCAACGTGCCTACAATCATTTCTACTGTAGTTGAGGACGTTCAAGCAGCTGGTTCAGATACTCGTCCACCCATGCTTGACAGAACTGACTACGAATCTTGGGCTCAACGAATCAGATTGTACTGTCTTGGTAAGGAAAATGGAGTTAACATTCTCAAGTTAATTGATGAAGGACCGTATCAGGTTGAGACAACCAGAGACATACTTGACACTGCTGCAGATGGCTCAGTGATATTAGGACTGGACAGACCTAAAATGTATGATGAACTGACTGATAAGGAGAAGAAGAGATACGATGCAGACATCAGGGCTTCTAACATCATACTTGAGGGTTTACCTAAGGACATTTACAAGCTGATCAATCACAATACTGAAGCTAAGGCAGTTTGGGACAATGTCAAGATGCTACTCTCGGGTTCTGAACTAACCAAGGAAGACAGAGAATCTCAACTATATGATGAATTTGAGCACTTTAAGATGAAGCCAGAAGAAAGTGTCTATGAGTATTACGTGAGATTCCACAAGCTTGTGAATGATATGAGGAATATCAAAATGACCATGCCAAATATTCAGCTGAATTCAAAGTTTGTGAACAACATGAATCCCGAATGGCATAAGTTTGTCACCTCTGTGAAGTTAACCAAAGGATTGAAGAACACTAACTATGAGCAACTGTATGCCTTTCTTCTTCAGAATGAGAGACATGCTATGTTTGAACGAAGGATTCTTGAATAGTTCAAATCTAAGCTGGGAGAAACTAGTTCGTCAAATGACTCTACAGCTTTTTACACCAATGTTGGAATTACCACCAAAGCTTCTCAAGTCATACCCATGGTAATGGTAATTACAAGCTCATCCCTGATCCAGCATATAAGCCTCCAAACCCAAACACATTCATGTAAAACTTCATCAATCAACTATCTCTCATGGTTAGTCAAAACATGAACTCTCTACCACACACCAACAATAACCTCATAACAGCATCCAATCCACACAATCAAGCTACTGTCAGAGATGGGAAGGTTATGGTGCAACCAGTTCAAGAAAGGCAGTATGAACAGGGAAGAGGTGGAGTTGGTAGAGGATATATGGCAAATCAGAATCGTGGAAGGAATCCAAATCAAGGACAAGCTAAGCCAATTAAGTGCTACAACTGTGGTGGTGATGGACACATAGCAAGGAACTGCACTTCTCCAAAACGCCCTCAAAATACAGAGTACTTCAAAGACAAGATGCTACTGGTGCAAGCTCAGGATAATGGAGCTGTTTTGGATGAAGAGGAATTATTGTTTCTTGCTGAGGGTAATGCCAAGACATATGATGCAGATGTGGATGAGCAGCCAATTCAGGAGATAGGTCATAATCATCAGAATGCCTTTCAAGTTGCAGACTGTGATGCATACGACTCTGACATCGATGATGAACCTACTGCACAGACAATTTTCATGGCAAGCATTTCTCCAATGGTCTCTCCAAAGGTCTCATCATCACAGCAAGCTGGTCCATCCAAAGAATCAATCATCTTAGAGGTATTAAAACTATATGATGATGTTGAGCTGCAAAAGATACATGATAAAGTGCAATCACAGGAAACTTGTGACTCATATATTGCTAATATGGGTAATAATAATATTGTCCCATATGATCAATATGTGATCCAAAGTGAGAATGTGATTGAACCAAGTGATATATCTTCTGCAGTCAATGATGACTATGTTTTTTAAGAATACACTACATGTGCCCCTGATGATTCTGTCATTTCTGAACTGAATGCCTATAAAGAACAAGTTGCTATTTATGAACAGCGTGCTAAGTTTGAGCTAACTACCAGTGAGCAGGAAATGGATAACCAAATGCGTACAATTATTAGAAAAAGTAATTTTAGATAAGAAGTGTTAAAACAAGAGTTAAATTCCTTACAAGAAATGCTTTCTAAAACTGTTATGCAAAAGCAAGAGCTTCAAGATAATGTTAAAATGCTTAAACAAGAATTCAGTGCTAAGGAATCAAAACTTTTGAATGATTTTTCTAATCTAAAAACTTTGAAAAACAAGCTTGAAAATAAGTTGTACGTACAAGGGAATACCATTCAGACTGCTCACATGATCACTAAGCATAGAGTTCTCAGCGATAAGCATAGTATTCCCATTGTAGAGAAACCTAATCCTGAGTATGGTAAGATAGCAAAAGCTGCTCAAAATGTGATCTATGATGGTAATAAAATCCTTAAGCCTAGGCAGAAACCTAGTTGCGCTGAGTGCAAGGAAGAGGATAGAAAACTAGATGATGCATCTAGGGAGAAAATGGATAAGAAGCTTAACGATCCTGCGTGTAAAAATAATAACATAACTATCAAACCGCATGATTACACTAAGGAAAATTGGATCTCCCTGAACATGTTTAAGCCTCAAACTCAATTATCCCCAGGACAGATCTTTTGGAAGAAAGATATGGATAAGCTAAAAGTTAATGTACTTGTTGAAACAAACACTCCCCTTAGGAAAATGCCTGCAGCTACTGTGTATCCTCCAAATACACCAATGCATCTAGTTCCTAGATCGATTGCCACTAATAGCAAAACCTTAATCAGCCTGTATGTTGTTTATCAACTATTCATTGATTTTGAGAAGACATGTAAGAAAAGAATCACACCTACAGGGATAACTGAGGGGGAAAGGGGTTTTGAGCAAACTAAAAAATGTTATTTAACTGAGGTCATGCCTTTCTTTAAACAATTTAAAGGTCAATTTGAGAATCTTCAAAAAGGAATAAATTCAGATATTAAAGAAATGGAAAAAGAATTTGATGCAATGATAGTTGAGGTCAATGATTATGAACAGGAACTCAAATATAATGAAGTTGAAAGAAAGAACTTGCATATTTTAAGTGAGAATTTGATTTCGAGTTGTGTTGCTCAAGATGTGTTTTATACTGTTACTAAGCACTCTATTACTGCTTCTCGATTTCATGAATTATCTATTGCATTGAAAGTTTCCCATGATCGTGTCATTGAGCTTGAAAACAAAAACTCATAACTAAATGAGAAAATTGATCAGGATGATCACGATAATTTGGTAAAACATCTTTCTAAACTAGAAGTTGAACATTTTGATTTGTAACTAAAATATCAACATCTTAAAGAAAATGTCAAAACCTCAAATAGCAAGACATCCTTAGATGTTCCAGAATTTGATGCAGGTTTTCAGATAAACAAACGTGACGAACAAATTCAAGCTCATTGTAACACGACCAGAAAATTGAAAGCCCAAATTTCACAATTAAAGGGTGAAAAGAACAATGTGACTGGATCCCAAATGCCTCCTCCTTTAGATTCTCAGTATTCTCAGACTTTTCATCTTCAAAACTTGGTTAATGTTCTACAAAAGGAAAACGAGGGTTTTCTTGAAGAAAATGAAAAAGTTAAACGACACTTTAAAGAGTTATATGATTCAATTAAAGTCACTCGTGACAAGAACAACGAAAAAATAACTTCTTTACAAAAAGAAATTGAGAATCTGAGGAGACGGGAAAAAGGGAAAATGCCAATTATCTTTAATGAGAATGTTGCATCAAGGTCATCCTCAGACTGCAAATATATTGTGACTGTTAAATACATTCCTCCTCATCTCAGGAATAATGAACTTGTGTTTCATAACTATTTTGCTCACCTTAAGGATAGTCTAGAATGTCTCCATGAGATTGTGGAAGAAGATTTCATACATAAGCCTCTTGATAGAGAAATTAGGTTTGCTTGCATTCAAGCCAAACGATCTCAGAAGCTGCTAGAATGTTTAAAAGCAACATGTCCAAAATCCTTAGGTGCGAAAGGTAAAGCTGTGATGCCTTGTTCTATGCCTAGTGTCAAGCATACAAACCATTCTATGCCCACTATTAAGAAAGTGAACTCTAATGTGCCTTCAAGTAGTTCAGATCCCTGCACGTCTAGTTCAGGAATGCAAAAAGTAGATCAACCAACTAATGTTCCCATAATTCCTTCTACAGGAGTAATCAGTGACATAAAAGCAAGCGGGTCAAAGCCTCCAGGCAATACCAAGCAAGATAGGACCTCGCAAGCTAGGAATTTGCATTGGAAGAGAGTAGAAGATCACCCTAGGAATATTAAGTTTGAGTTGAATTAAAAGAATCGTGTTAATTCTAGTATTAGCTATAAGCGTACTGTAATTAATTCGAATTCTGCTACTATCCACAAACCACGTAATGATGACTGCTTGATTTCAGTTACTAATCATGAATGTGGTGTGAATGATATATCTAATGCTGTCAAATGCCCAGTTAAAACTGTTAATGTTAAAAATCTAGCTAAGAAGGCTAAAAGGCAAAGGCGAAAGAAAGTTAGAAAATAGTGGAAACCCACAGGAAAGGAATTTAGTAATATAGGTTATCAATGGATACCTACTGGCCATAAGATTAATGAGCTGTGCCCTAAATTTGCTAAGTCAATGCCCACTAGAAAATGGATTCCTACTGGTAGAACTATTCCCTTAAGAAGTGAACATACTTTGAATAGGTCAAATACGGACACTAGCACTGCATCTATTTCTGATGATTCCATTGTTTCTACTTCTGATGTGGGTGTTCCAATCACTGTTACTAACCAAATAGAACCCATTATTGCATGGGGATCCCAATTATCCAGTTATCCATTCTTGTCTGTGTTCAACTGCAGATCGTTCAAATCGTTATGTGGTACTTGGACTCAGGCTGTTCCAAGCATATGACTGGAGACCGGTCACGGCTCATGAACTTTGTGAGTAAATTCATCAGGACTGTTAGATTCGGGAATGATCATTTCGGTGCAATTATGGGTTATTGAGACTATGTTGTAGGAGATAGTGTGATTTCCAGGGTGTATTATGTTGAAGGTCTTGGACATAATCTATTTTCTATTGGACAATTTTGTGACTCTGACTTAGAAGTGGCCTTCAGAAAACATACTTGCTTTGTTAGAGAACTTGATGGTGTGGAACTTCTCAAAGGAACTCTTGGTTCAAACCTATACACCATCTCTATCGAAGACATGATGAAATCTTCACCCATCTGCCTGTTATCAAAGGCTTCTAAAACTAAGTCATGGCTATGGCACTGTCGTCTCAATCACTTGAACTTTGGTACCATAAACAATCTTTCCAGAAAGGACTTAGTAAGAGGACTACCTAGACTTAAGTATGAAAAGGATCATTTTTGTTTAGCATGTCAATTGGGAAAAAGCACGAAATATGCCCACAAACCAAAACCCACAAACTCAGTAATGGAAGTTCTTCATACCCTTCATATGGATCTGTGCGGACCAATGAGAGTGCATACGATAAATGGGAAGAAATACATTCTAGTAGTTGTTGATGACTACTCTCGATTTACTTGGGCAAAGTTTTTGAGGACAAAGGATGAAACTCCAGATGTCATCATCAAACTTATCAAACAGCTTCAGGTTCGACTCAACAATACTGTTAGAATTGTTCAAACAGACAATGGCACAGAGTTTGTTAACAAAGACTTAATTCAGTTTTATGAAAGTGTTGGAATCAGTCATCAAAGAAGTGTTCCACGAACTCCTCAACAGAACGGTGTAGTTGAAAGACGAAATCGAACTCTTGTGGAAGCAGCAAGAACAATGCTAATTTATTCAAAGGTTCCAATGTTTCTATGGGCTGAAGCCATTGCCACTGCTTGCTACACCCAAAATCGTTCCCTTATTCACACCTCTCATGGAAAAACTCCATATGAACTTGTCCATAAACGAAAACCTGATCTATCCTACCTTTTCGTGTGTTTGGTGCTTTGTGTTACCCAACTAATGACGGTCAAGAGTTAGGTAAACTAAAAGCTAAAGCTGACATTGGATTATTTGTAGGATATGCACCAAACAGAAAAGGATACCGAATCTACAACAAGAGAACCCGAAATATCATGGAAACAATTCACGTTACATTCGATGAGCTGACCGGTCAAATGGCTCCAGGACAATCCAGTTCTGGACCCGCATTTCAACCTTCATCAAGTAGTCATATCAGTTCTACCCTTGTTTCTAATCCCTCACCAGCAACTCCTTATGTACCTCCTTCAGAAGGTGATTTGAAGAAATTATTTGATCCAATGTTTGATGAACACTATGAGCCAAGTGCTAATGATATGTCAATTCCATCAACAGAAGCTACTTCTATCCTTGTCAATGAAGTTAACCCTTCAGTTTCAATGTCATTAAGTCAAGAAGCGCCTGCTGCTGATCACTCTGTCTTATCAACAAATCATCAATCATCAAGTGTACATCATGGAATTGTTTCTTGCACCCATGATGAAGTTAATCCCTTTGCTACTCCCGAAGATGCCCCTTTTGAAAACATATTTGCTCCTAAATCTTCATCAAGACCATCTTCATCAGGAGATATCGACTCTGCTACTTCAGTTCCTCAACAACAACCACATAAACACCTTAGAAAATGGACACATGATCATCCATTGGACAACATCATTGGAAACCCTTCTCGTCCAGTATCCACATGGAAACAACTTGCAACCGATGCCTTATGGTGCTTCTTCAATTCCGTACTCTCTAAGATCGAACCAAAAGATGCTAAAACCGCCATGAATGAAGACAGCTGGTTCAATGCCATGCAAGAAGAAATTCATGAGTTTGATCGACTAGATGTATGGGAATTAGTACCTACTCCAGATTGTGCTATGATCATTGCTCTAAAATGGATCTTCAAAGTAAAACTTGATGAGCATGGTGATGTTTTAAAGAACAAGGCTCGATTGGTTGCAAAAGGATACCGTCAAGAGGAGGGTATTGACTTTGAAGAATCATTTGCTCTAGTTTCTCGTATCGAGGCAATCAGAATCTTCTTGGCTAATGCTGCAAGTAAGAACATGGTAGTCTATCAGATGGATGTAAAGACGGCTTTTCTCAACGGAGATCTTAAAGAAGTCGTATACGTCTGCCAACCTGAAGGCTTTGTGAATCCAGAGCATCCTACTCACGTCTATCATTTGAAGAAGGCTCTTTATGGTTTGAAGCAAGCTCCAAGGGCATGGTATGATACGCTATCAAAGTTTCTTCTATCTACTGGATTCAGCAAAGGAGCAGTTGATCCGACATTGTTCACCAGAAAGTCAGGCAAACATTTAATTCACGTTCAAATATATGTTGATCATATTATTTTTGCCTCGACTGACCCCAATGAATGTGACCGTTTTTCAAATGAAATGGGTTCCAAATTTCAAATGTCAATGATGGGATAAATGTCATTTTTCTTGGGATTACAAATTTCACAAAGTCCCGGAGGCATTTTTATAAATCAATCTAAATATGCAAATGAGATTTTAAAAAATTTGGATTTGATTCTTGTGACCCTGTTGACACTCCCATGATAGAGCGTACTAAACTGGATGAGGACCACTCAGGGATCATGGTAGACCAAACAAAATATCGTAGTATGATTGGATCCCTAATGTACCTCACAGCCAGTAGACCAGACATTATGTTTGATGTTTGCATGTGTGCTAGATATCAGGCTAAGCCTACCAAAAAGCACCTTGAAGCGGTTAAACGGGTCTTTCGGTATCTCCAAGGAACCATCAATATGGGACTTTGGTACCCGAAGGACACCGGTATGTCACTAACAGCCTATGCAGATGCTGATCATGCAGGATGTCAAGATACACGTCGAAGTACGTCTGGAGGTGCTCTGTTTTTTGGTGATAAGCTTGTGAGCTGGTCTTCAAAGAAACAAATGAGTACTTCTATTTCCTCTACAGAGGCTGAATACATAGCCATGTCATCTTGTTGTGCTCAAATCCTATGGATGAGATCCCAATTATCTGACTATGGCTTTGAATTCAACAAAATTCCTCTGTACTGTGATAATAAAAGTGCTATTGCTCTCTCATGCAACAACGTTCAACACTCAAGAGCAAAGCACATCAACATTCGACATCATTTCATCAGGGAGCAAGTAGAAAACGGTGTGGTGGAACTCTATTTTGTGAGGACTGAATACCAATTAGCAGACATCTTCACCAAAGCTCTTCCTAGAGAACGTTTTGAGTTTATCCTCCCACGACTTGGTCTAAAGAGTCTTCAACCAGAAACATTCAAACGTCTTCAAGAGGAAGACGAGGAGTAAAGGTCTTTCTTCATCCATCTCTTGTAAATATTTATTCGAAAAGAAAAATACAAAATTTCAAAATCTACAAAAATCAAATAGAAAAATATAAAACTTTCAAAAATCTATAAAAATTGGAAAATTTTGAAAAATCTCAAAAATATTGTTAGTTTGTCATATTTTTTTTCTTGTTCGATATCATCTACGGATTTTGTGTTGTCATTCAAAGAATGACACGGGTCTTTAGATGTTGTTCGAATGTTTAAAAAAAAAAAATAATTGAGAGAAAGTGAAACAATGGTTTATAGTCATTTCAGTCTATAACCCGTTTTTTAAATAAAGAACAGAGCCATGCTTTATCTTGTTTTTCAAATCTCATGCTCTGATTCTATAAACAAATATTTGCTATCTAATGAAAACTAATTGCTTTGAAAAATACCTCGGACTCAATTTTTGAAAATCATCTGGACTTAACATTTGTCAAAATCTCTATCTCTCAATCAACAACTTATGTCATTGATTGAGGGGGAGAATGATTTCAATTAAATCAAAAGGTTATTTGTCATACAACTGTTTTCAAAAGACACTAATGCATGTTTAATCTTTGGAGTTTCAAGTCTCAAAGTTGATCCTTATCAGTTAAATGTCTTCATAAGCAAGTCACATCTCTCCTTAAAAGCTTTCAAAAAAAATTTAAATCTATAGAGATCACAAATCTCAAATGATTTGAAAATTGTGATCGGGGGAGAATTTGTGATTTAAAATAAATTGGATTTAAACTGATGATTCGATAAATGGTTTCACAAGTTTTTAGCAAGCTTTCCTCCCCACATGTGACAAACGATTTCAAATTTTCCATGCACATGTTGAGGGGGAGCATCCTTTTAAAACCACAAAGAATTGAAACGTGATTGATTTGTCTCTAAGTGCAGTTTCCTTCTAATATGTGCAAAACTCTTTCAAACTTAGAGGCACATATTGAGGGGGAGCAAACTTATGAAAACCTCATCCTTCCACAATATGATTTATCTACTTGATTTGATCAGGGAAGTGATGTTGATATCTTTTAGAAAATGGTAATCAAAGAAGTTAATTCTTCCTCTTGCCTCCGTGTGCCAAATCGATTTAGAAATACTCGATGCACATGTTGAGGGGGAGCTCTCTTTTTCTAAAAATATCAAAACAATTCAGGTACAAAAGGCTTTGATAATATATCACAGGTATCTGGATTGATTTTTCAAATGGTTTTCAATTGGTTTCAACGGCAGATGAACTATACCAAATAGACCGACCAAATTTACTTTATGTATGGTGATATAAGGATGGTTAGGTTAGGTATTCGTTCCCACGATCCGCCAGAACCGGAGGGATCTACCAGGGACAATCCACTAGATAGTGTAGAGTCCTTAGGTATGATGAAAAAAGGAGAAAGTGAGATATGGGAAGAGTGCGGACTGAGATAGAGCTAGAACTGGAATAAACCCAACAAGGTTCTAGTTATGAAGTCTCGGTAAGCACTGAAGGGGTTAAAGAATGAAAAAGAATTGAATGTGAAAAGGGTAAAAAGAAATAGCCCTCCAATAATTCAACCTTAGGGCAGAAACCGGGTTCAACACATATGCTACTGGTGGTTACTAAGGTAACACTGGTATTGAAGACAAGACGTCATGGACCCAGTGACCCACTGCACTAAACTTCCCAAGCTACTCAAGTTTCTCTTAAAAGAGCTTGTTTCATTCTCACGGGGAACCGACATTATCTATCAACTTTCTCTTAGAGTTTGTTGATATTGAAGAAGGAGGCTCTCTCCCTAGTCTCCGGCATAGGAACCAAATATGCACAATTGAGTCTAGAGCCACAAGATCATCAAATAAATCTCATTAGGACACTATCAATGAAGACTCTCTGTTTCACACAATGTGGAAAGAGAGATTATATCTTATGAGTCCTACGCATTATCCTTGTGGTATTGCCAGAACATCTGAGTGATATGCAAACATATTCACAATGAAGATGGAAAGCCTTCTGGAGCCAACATCAAACAAGCTCCGGGTGGGTGGCATGTGAGATCTATCCAATAGATCAACCATGTGACAACTGAACAGAAACAATGGGGCGATTCAATCTTTTAAATCAATCCTGGTTCAGGTTATGGATTGACGGATACCTTTGAAAAACCGGTCGTTGTGCTTAAAAACTCATTTCTTTAGCACATCGACTGTGTACTAATATTTCAAAATAAAAGGTGTTTATGAGCAGTACACGATTTTTTTTCAAATCATTTTCATCAATCAGTGAATCTCAATTCACTGGTTCACTCACTCCGTGTTGTCTTCTTTGAGACGTTCCGGTTTGAGAACAGCTAGAGCAGCTGCGAAACCTTGTCAAGGAAATTCTCCGAAATTATACCTGATCACAGGCAGTACTTGTACTGATCAACGGGGAACCGTAGGCCGTGTACCTCAATTCAACGAAAGTGATCAAAGACACTTCCGTGCACTTTATTGCTAACTGTTGGATGCAGGAACGCCTGACGTTTGCAGCTGATCAGAATGAAGCGGTCAATCCATAGCCGCATGCTAACACAACACATTCACTTCTAAAGAAATCATGATTAAGTGCATCAACGACTCTGATATTTTCACTCCATGCTTCTGCTACGCTGCTGCAAATATCATGAATCAACTAAAGCTTCCGCTAATCTGATAAGAAGAAATCATGATCCAGAATGTGAGCATGTCGGTCCAAATGTCACAACATCACATAATACCAACACCACAATGGAAGCGTCAGAGATTTATGTTAGCTGATGATCTCAATGCTGGCTCAAAACTTATCATCACGTGGATCAGATAAAGACCTCCACATTGATTATCTAAACATGCTAAAATGAAGAATCAATGACTACGAGCTACTGGGCAAAGAACAGGAACAAGAATCCAAGAAAAATCTTAATGTAATATCTGTTTGTATTCAATGTAATTTGAGGTGACCTCCTTTAGGGGGAGATTGTTAGGATTTAGTAAATCCAAGTATTAAAGTGTCGGTCACCTCAAGTATATGTAATCGTTAGAAAGCTCGTAGTCGTAGTTATTTAAAGTTAAGTAGTATTTAGTTAAGTAACACCGTGGAGGACGGACGGGTCTTTACCCACTGTATGCCTGATCCACAGCCCGTAGGTGGCGATTTGCGTAAGACTATAAATACTCTCTACCTCCCAAGGTAGAGAGTTGGAGCTCATAATAATACTTTCATTTTCTCTCACTAAGTTCCCAAACCTCTAACTCTTTCTCTCTCTAAAACCTTGAATTATACGCCCCACTTGATCATGTTATGATGTGTTTGTGAAATCCAATATGTTACATATACTTACAACTGCTAGTTAATTTTTACTACTGCTAGTTATACTGACTACTGCTAGTAAACTGAATAGGTTGTATACTTACAACTACTAGTATTATACGCACAACTGCTAGTTATTATAACAACTGCTAGTGACAGAAGTTGCCATACGTTCAACAGTTAGTTGCCAAATTGGTATTTGGAAACAACTGCTAGTTGGGGAAATGAAATAAAAATGGATAATGGCAACAGAGGAAATACTAAATACGTTGACATACAACATTTCATACAGACGAAAACCTACTACATATTACGATTACTACATAAACCCTTGATAAACAGACACACCAAACTTTCTGTACACAAATTTAATTGACACAGGGTATTCAAACCATACATAAAACTACAACCACTAGAACAATTTTACAACGGCTGTGACGGAAGATCGGGGGAGTTTTAACAGCTTCCTAGCGAACTCCCAATTCGTCTTGATATTATCATAACCATCGTCCATCAAATCGCTGGCCCTGATATACATTTTCTTTAACGACGTGGAACAAGCAAGTATAAACTTTATTATGTGTAATTCATTCTGTGATCTAGGAAAGGATCAAAAAATCACTGTCTGAATCGGCCCATGACTGAATGTGGTTGTGTCTAAATCTAATGAACGTTGTTCCAAAGGTAAAATACTAAGCGTGTGTGCAGCCTGGAAAATCAAATAGTATTCAGATAGAAAAACATCGCAGTTTATGGATGTTTATTTGATACGTATGAAATAGAGTAATAAAGTATTACACTTACTCTGGTTTCCAGCTTTTTCAAATTTGGAGATCCGCGAATCATTTGGATGATGAGTGACACGATAACAGTCTCGCCAAAATCCAGTGTTGCAAAACAAGGCCTACAAGGCCGATTAATCGCCGATTAGGTGCTGCAAGGCCACCAACCTTTCCGATTTATGTAAATCGGTCAACCGTGATCAATGGTGGTCAATGACGGTTAATGGTGGTCAAGCTTGTCGAAAACCTTCATATCTTGGCGAAAATACTTAAAACTACCCATAAAATTGTTTGAATAACTTATGGTCATTGTTTATATCTATTACAAGATGTTTTTCAAGAAAAATATTGCTGATAATACATAAATTTGACGAAAATACCTAAAACTTGTCGAAAATACCTAAAATTTGCCGAAAATACTAAAAACTTGTCGGAAATGCCAATCCGATTAATCACCGATTAATCCCGCCTAGACCGATTACAAGCTACAGGGAGGTCGACCGCCCGACTACCGATTCGCGATTTTTGCAACATTGCCAAAATCAACTCCTTTTAGATTCAGATTAACGAGGGATACAAACGGCAAAGGGACATTCATCCTGGAATTACCATCACGCATCAACTACAACATGTCAACTTTTGGGTTAGTTTCAAAGATTAAATGTCGTTACAGTTACACATATATTTAACTTTGTAAAATTAGAAGTGTAAATCTCAAAACGGTCTTACCGTGCAATAGTCAAAATCCAATGTAAGGGTCTCAAGAGATGGAAGTCTTGTCAGGTGAAAGATATTGGATGCTATGATTGTCGTGACAGCATTCGAAATACCGAATGACAAATGTAACTTCTTCAAATTCCTAAGACTTGTAAGATTCCATAATTTCATCCCGTTTGTACTCTCAACATCCAATGTAAGAGACTCAATTAAGGGACAACCAGCAATTAAATCCCAAACTGTACCGGTAAGAAATTTGACTAAACACAATTCTAAGCTCAATAAATTTGGAAAACTAGTGAAAAACACCAAACTAGGAAAATCACAACAATGAATTTCAAGATGTTTCAATTCAATACGCCCGTAAAGTTGGGTTGGCAATGTAACTGGTTGTCCATACCAGTTTCTAATTGTCAGGTCCTCAATTCCTTGCAGTGCCAAAAACATAAGCCAATCACGAATCTCTTCATAATTCAAGTCTTCCATTCCAGACAACGGTTTGGGATCTACAGAGAAGACAAACTTTTTTATGGGACCCGTAAGCTGATTTAAAAGTCTAGTAACATGGCTCCCATCAAACTTATATGTTAAATAATAAAAAAAATCCTCATCAATTATGACTTCGGTGAGCAAGGTCCGCTTAAACCTCCAATTTGTAGATAAAATAGAGGTGCTCACCGCTTCTGTTATTGGCAAACGATTCAAAATGTTACCGATCACTGTATCTGGCATGTTGCTAATATAATCTCTCATAATGGTGATAACATTAGCTCGAAACGACATGGTTTTCAAGGAAATTTTGTTGGTTTTTTTAATTCTCGACAGGAGGCTTTGGATGAGGGTTGTTGATTTGCAATTGATGGTCAGAACGAGGGTGTGTTATGATCATTATATGTGGTTGTTGGGTTGGTTCATTGATTCGCGCGCCCAAGATACAAGCTTTTCAAATTTGGTCCATAAAATATTACGAAATGGTATATTTTAGTAAGCCATGGTAATATGGCGGACGTATTACACAATCAATGTGCTGTGAGCATCACTTATTCTAAAAACGACGACATCTTCAGTTAGACGTAAGCACATAACGGCATCATGTTATCAGATGTGTAGAGTAACATTCATTTGAGTTGACTATTTTGAGGTATATGCGACATTTCTAAGCGTAAAAAAAATGCTACATTGCTTTTATGCACGATTACTTAAATTAAATACATCAAATTATAAAATGAATTGGTTGTATACTTACAAGTGCTAGTTATTTTTACTACCGCTATAGTTATTTTTACTACCGCTAGTAAAACTGAAGTGGTTGTAGACTTAAAACTGCTAGTCATTTTACTACCGCTATAGTTATTTTTACTACCGCTAGTAAAACTGAATTGGTTGTATACTTACAACTGCCAGTATACAGGTTACTACTGCTAGCTATTTTAACCACTGCTTGTGATAGAACATGTTGGGTTTTAAGTTCCTTGAATCAAGAATTACTCCAAGTGCTGGAACCACGGACAGGAGATGATATAACCACGGACAGAAGGATGTAACCACGGATGAAGACAAACCGCGGCTAGTAGAAGAATGTAACCTCTGATATTGATATGTAACCTCTGCTAGTATTGTAATAGTCAGTTTAGTTTATTGTATTAGATAAATATGGAAAAGATATTTATCTTGTAGGTTACGTAATGTATAATGTATAGGACTCCTTAGCCTATAAAAGGAGATCCTAGGTTAGGTTAGATATACGTATGTTTTATATCTAAGGTCGATACACTTCAAGGTTGCAAAACCCTAATACTGTAAGAGTATTCGTATTATCAATAATATTGAGGTGTTGAATGTTTATTGTTCTTCTTCTTAAGATTAAGTGTTGGGATATGAAAGTGCTGAAGATATGAAAGTACTGAAGATATAAAAGTACTGTAAACTGCAAAGTACTGGAAGAAGTCAAAGAGTCAAAGTACTGCTAAAGACAAAGTCAAAGTACTGCACTATGAAGTCAAAGTACTACAAGAACAAAGAACTGTTATATTCGTTTATGGAAAGTATTGTATTCCATGTTTAGATTACTTGTCGTACAAGAATACAAATTGTAAACCGACTAGGATATCCTTGAGCCTATAAAAGGACTCCTAGATTGGCATTAGAGATACGATTTTAGAGAACGAGTTTATGAATTTTAGAGTTTGCGAATTCATAAGTTGTTTAGTATATTAGAGAGAAGTTCGATAATCTTAGAGTTGTTTAGAGTATCTGCATAATAAGCAGATTTAGAGTTTATAATAAAAGTTATTCTTCTTAGCTTTGTTAAGTAAATTCCGCGTACTTGATAAAGATTGCTCAGTGTTTCTTTGTTAATAACTTAGGATTTATCCAATGTTATTAAACCTTAACAAGCTAGTTAAGTTAGTTTGATTAAAGTATATCGATCTCAACAAGTGGTATCAGAGCTTGTGTGGAAACTCTGACTAGGAAGAAATCCTACTTCAACAATATTCAAGATGTCGACTGTAGCTGCATCAACTCCTATCACAGAGGTATGTTCTAAGTGTCACGATTTTTATCAAAAAGTACTTAATGCTTATGTGATTGAAAGAGATAATTGTGTTAGGGCTAGGTCTGAGGTAGCAGGTTATCAAATCACTTTAGAGTCCATGGAAGCCAAAATATTAACCCATGAAAATAATGAAATGGCTTGGGCTGAAAAATATGAACAACAGGATTACCAGTTAAAACTTAGTGAATGGAAGTTAAACTGTAAAATTGCTGAAATTGAGAAATTAACTAAAGAAAGAGATGATTTGATAGCTAAGTTTGATGCCTGGAAAGAGTCTGGTCTGTCCCATGTTACTTATGTTGAAAAACAAAGAAGGGCTTACATTAGAACAGGCTTAGGATTTGGAATGGACTTTAGTAACATAGATGAAAACCAACCTAGTGATCAGGATGTAGGTGATTTTGAGGACATAACCACTAGTGATGATGAACTCATTAACTATGTAGATACATCTAGCAATGAGGGCTCAATAAGTGAACCGCCTCCTGAGTATAAGAAAGACAAGGGATATAATGTTGTCCCACATCCCATCAGTCATCAACCCATAAGGCCTGATGTTTCTCGCTTTGGAGTAGATAGTCTAGAATTTAGGAAGAAGCTTGTAGCTAAATCTAGCTCTGAAAAACCCAAAGAAGCTGTTGAAAATAATGTTCAAAATCAAGCAGTACCTTTAAAACAAAGTACTGCTCCACAAGCAGTACCTTCTGCAAAACCTTTTCAAAACAGTACTGCTAAACCTTTTAGGGATAACTTTGGTCAAAACAGGTTTTATCATTCACCAAGAAGGCAGAGTAATTTTGGGCATAGACATAAAAGAAATCACTTTGGACATATGGGTCAAAAACTATGTTTTGTGTGTTATAGTCCTAATCACTTAATCAAAGATTGTGATCGACACTCAGAATATCTTAGCAAATTTCCAAAGAACATATCTGTCAACCACACACCTAGAGAGCACAAACCAGTTTGGAATAATTCAAATAGGGTTAATCACAGAAACTTCACACCAGATCATAGACACCCACATCAGAGAAGACCTTTTTCAAAACCTTCAGTATCTCACAGTACTTTCCAAAGTACTGCTCAGCCAAAACAAGGTACTGATCACACTATTTGGAATAGGAATCCTAGGAGATCTCACTATCAACCTAGAAGGTATTACAATTCACATAGGGGATCTAGATCACAAGAACCACGTGTTAAACCAGAATGGGTTAAGAGAGAAGGTACTGCTAAGGGACACACAGTACTTTCAACAAAAAGTGAATCTGATGTTTTTGTGATACAAGAAAAGGCTAATGAATTTGCAAAAGAAAGTTTTGTTGAAAATCCATCTGTTTTGAATAACAAGAAAATACTGGATCATGCTTTAGAAAACAATGGAAATTATATACTCAAAGAATGTGAGTATGTCACCCCACAAGGGGAACACAAGTCAGTAATGGCTTGGGTTCCTCAAAGTAACTAACTTTTTCATTTTATTAGACAGGGCAACCCAGAAGAGGAGCTTAAAGATCATTTTATTGTTAATAGTGGTTGTTTTGTGAGCATGACAGGAAACAAGGAGTTTCTGTCAGGTGTTTTGGAGTATATTAGTTACTGAGCTACATTTAAGGGGAGGACTATAAGGTATTAGTATAGTCCTGTGTATTGCTTGAGGGGAGGATAATTATGTATACTTAGTTTCTATGGAGGAATTTGGCAAAGTACTGTTTTTCCTGAAAGTACTGCTTGGAAAGTACTGCTTTGGGAAAGTACTGCATACGTGGAAAGTACTAGTTGTCGTATTAAAGTACTGTTCCAACGGTTATATTGAGGGGTAATTAATGCTAACGGTTATTTTATTTTGGGCAGTGATTTTTCAAATCTCACCTATAAATAACTACTTTCCGATTTTCCCTCTTATATTTATACATTAGCGTCGTTTCCATATTTCTCTCATACTTATTCGATTTCAATTGTGCTTACATAATCACCAATGGCGAATCGACCTAGTGTTTCAAAGCACAACATGGTAGCAAATTTAGACAAGACTGAAGATAATGAGGCGTTTCATGATATTATTGATTATCTAACTGGGTCACCCATCAGTTATGCTCTTTTAGTGGAGCCGGATATTATTGAGCCTTGGATTCAAGAATTTTGGGCTACTGCAAGGAATAATATGGAGAATGAGGAATTTTATATTAGGGCTACAGTTGTTGGAAGAACTGTGAAGATTACTGAAGCCTCTATTAGAGAAGATTTGTTGTTTAATGATAATGATGGTGCTGTTCGTTTTGCTAAGGAATTGATTTGGGAAACTTTTGGGAATATTGGTTATGAAGGTTCTTTAACAGAACAAACATTCAGAAAGCAGTTGTTTTGTCATCAATGGAAGTTTTTAATACATGTATTGTTACATTGTATTAGTGCTAAAAGTACTTCTTGGGAGCAATTTGGGTCTAATATTGCATATGCTATGGTGGGATTAGCTACAGATCGTGTTTTTAATTTTTCAAGGCTAATTCTTGATGGCATGCTTTCTCACATCAATCATGGATCAAAATGGTTAATGTATCCCAGGTTTGTACAAGTTTTTCTGAACAAACAACTTGCTGATGTACCTAAGCCTACAGACTTATTGCTTGTTATTGTTCAACAATCCAAGATTTTTACTTTTATGGCTAGAAGAAGTGATCTATTTAGAGGTCCAGATACACCATTAACTACTTCCATGATGGAAGTTGTTCAGGCTGTTAGAACTGATGATGAAGCTGATGTAGCATCTGAAGGTACTGCATCTGCAAGTACTGCTTCTTCAGAAGGTACTGCATCTCTACAGGGTACTGTTTCTCCAAGCCCTGAGGTTCAAGAGGAAGTTGTAAGATCACCTTCTCCATCTCCACCACGATCTGTTCCTGTTTCTCAATCAGAGGAACATTCACATATTCAAGGTGAAGATCCATATACTATACCTCGTGAAGGTTTATCTTTGGATAATTATGCTTTGACAAGGGAGATTGTTAAGTTGCAAAAGACTACTAAGGTTCAAGCTAAGCAGATAAAGAAATTGAAGATAAAATTTAGAAGGCTAAAAACTTTTGTCTGGCCTTTGATCACAGAATTTCGTATCTGGGTCAAATCAAAGAAGAAAGCACAAAGGCAGTCACAGACAAGTAAACACAAAAAGGTTCATAAACCATCTTCTGTCAACTTGGGGAGGAATTTAGAAGAACATAAATTGAAAGAAGATATGGTTAAAGAGAATGACCCTGAAAGTTCTAAAATGTCTGAAGAAAAGATCATTCAAGATACTGATGAGCAAGTTCAAGTTCAAAGTACTGCTGATAATCAAGGTACTGAACAACAAAGTACTGATTTTCATGATACTTTCAGACAAGAGGTAATAACTCCAAGAGTGTTAGATTTTGATGAGGAAGCTGGTCCTTCAACGACTGTACATGAAGAAGTTGTTGGTCCCTCAACTGTTTTCCAAGAGGAGGAAGCTATTCTCAAACCTATTCATTCTGCAAGTGATGATGAGTTTATTGCTACAATTTTAGGAGATTTATCACAACCAAGAGGAGGAGTTACTATTCGAGAAGTACAAGAAGAAGAACAACAAAGAACTTCTCAGCCTGCAATTGATCCTAAGGATAAAGGAAAGGGTGTTCTGGTTGAAACAAAGAAGAAAAAGTTAACTTTAGCAGAACTTAGAGCAATTGAAGTTGCTAGGAATGAAGCTGTTGCTAGAAAAGTTCAAGAAGAGTTAAATGCTAAAGATAGAGAAGATCAGGAAGCTCAAGAAGCTCAGAATAGAGAAGCAGCTCAAAAGGTACAAGATGAATTAGATGCTGAAGCTGCTGAACCATTACAGTCACCTGTTCCTGTTAGATTTATGCCAAGAAGACTTAATAAAGCTAAAGACAGAAATGCTATGATGGCTTATCTGAAAAGTCAAGGGTATAAAGGATTGCAAAAGTTTAATTATTTTAAGATGAAAAGATTATATGATGCTGCTAGGGAGGATTATAAGAAGAATGTTGCAGACATCAAAGATTTTAGAGAAGAAGCTATTTCGACTGAAGCTGAAAAAAAGAAGAGTTTGAAAAGAAAAAGGAAATCTGATGTTACAGATGTTCAGTTCTCAAAGAAAGAAAAAGTTGAATTAAGATCTGAGACTAGTGATGAATTAAAGAATTATCTCAGAGTGGTAGATTTTGATTACTCTAAAGAAGATGATGACATGAAGATGAACAGATCAAAGATTAGTGTTTTTGAAGTTGTGAAATCCAAAGATGGAGATTATATGCTTTTTCATAAAGAAGATGAAAGCTTCAAAGTTTTCAAAAGGCTATGGGACTTACTGCATATTATAGATAGAGTAGACCTATTCTATTTATATCATGTGGTGAAAGTTTATTTTGAGCATAATCCATTAGAAGGGATTGGTTTAGTTTTACATGGTGATCTTATTACTATATGGGAAACTGAAGAAGAGAGCATTGATGATATTTGGAAGAATCAAGAAAGCTGGGAAATTATTTGCTGGAGATTCTTTGAAGAGTCTGGAGTTCATGTTTTAGAGCTGGAAAATGGAACAATGATACACATGTTTGCAAAAAGAAGATACCCTCTCACAGTTGAGCTCATGAGAAGAATGCTAGAGCATGGAATGGAAGTAGAAGAGGATAATGAAACTGCTTGCATGGTTATCAACTTATTTATCAACTGGACTACTATTGCTGAGAATGATCAATAACTGGTATGAATTTTATTTTGAATAAATACTTTTTGATATATCAGTACTTTTATTCAAAGTACTGCTTATTAGACAGTACTTTCATCAAAGTACTGTTCGCAGAAATAAACCAGTTAAATGAATTTTAAAAGAAACCTTTTGCTAAGTAATAAATATTTTGAAATAAAGGTTGAATAAATGGTTTTTGTGATGATAATATCAATAGGTTATCAATCCACCATGGTTACAAAAGGATTGACTAATCCATGAGCAAACGGCTCTGGTAAAGATATATCAAATCCGTTTTTAGTTGACAACTTGCTAATAAGTTGGATGGTAATCAACTCACCATATCAGTAATGTGAAGAGTTGGCTAGCCCACAAGAAAATGGCTTGTGGTAAAGGTTGTCGAAAAACCATTATTGGTAATTAGTTCACCATTAGATAGAAGAACTAACTAGTCCAGAAGGGTACAGCTTTTGGTAAAGACAAATCAAATCTGTTGATAGCTGATGATTTGCTAAAAATCATATGGTTATCAGTGTACCATGGTCTTACACACCAAAACATTTGGCTACTCCAGAGATAATGGCTTTGGTAAAGAGATCTAAATCAATTAAGTTTTCAATGATTCACCTCTCACAGGAGTTAATACACCTGGAAGTGATGAGAATAGTATGCAACTTTAAACTGAATTAATGTACAAATTGTCATATGTTGCTGTGTTGCTGAAAAGATGAAGTTTGCTGGATGCTGCTATGAAAGAATAATTTAGAGATACTTTGACAAGCACAGACACTACAGAGATACAATCCAAAGACTAAGAAACAATATGTCCTTAAAGATGAAGTTGTTAAAGATATATTCACAAAAGGGAACTTGAAGTCAAGCAAGTAGAATTCAAGTTAGGGGAGGATTGTTGGGATATGAAAGTGCTGAAGATATGAAAGTACTGAAGATATAAAAGTACTGTAAACTGCAAAGTACTGGAAGAAGTCAAAGAGTCAAAGTACTGCTAAAGACAAAGTCAAAGTACTGCACTATGAAGTCAAAGTACTGCAAGAACAAAGAACTGTTATATTCGTTTATGGAAAGTATTGTATTCCATGTTTAGATTACTTGTCGTACAAGAATACAAATTGTAAACCGACTAGGATATCCTTGAGCCTATAAAAGGACTCCTAGATTGGCATTAGAGATACGATTTTAGAGAATGAGTTTATGAATTTTAGAGTTTATCATAAGTTGTTTAGTATATTAGAGAGAAGTTCGATAATCTTAGAGTTGTTTAGAGTATCTGCATAATAAGCAGATTTAGAGTTTATAATAAAAGTTATTCTTCTTAGCTTTGTTAAGTAAATTCCGCGTACTTGATAAAGATTGCTCAGTGTTTCTTTGTTAATAACTTAGGATTTATCCAAGGTTATTAAACCTTAACAAGCTAGTTAAGTTAGTTTGATTAAAGTATATCGATCTCAACATTAAGTGTTAAATTCCGCGTAATACTTAATAAGTTTTTGTTACAAGTCAGTTTCTATATTAGATCGTTTGCTCAACTGGGATCAACAAGTGGTATCAGAGCTTGTGATCTAGAAACTGTAACCAAGAAGAAGTCTGTTAATCTTTATTCAAGTAAGTTAAGATGTCTGACGAAACTCACATGGTGACTGCTTCAAAGGTACCCATGCTCAAACATGGTGAGTATCAAATCTGGAGAATGCGAATGAGGCAATACATTCGTATGATTGATTATGCTCTCTGGGATGTCGTTGAAAAAGGAGACACTCTTCCTAAGAAGGGTGAGGATGGACTAGAGATAGCTATTGTTAGTGAACCTGATAAAGCTAAAAGGAAAATGGAGATCAAAGCTCACAGTATTCTCTCTATGGGAATACCTGATAAGGTTTTAAAAGGTACCATTTTGAGGGGTCGTTTAAGTCCTTATTTGATCACTTTTGTATCCGTTATTGCTTAATATCGTTCCTTTTCACTTTTTAGGTCTCTTGAAGGCAAAATGCTGGAATGGCACTTATTTGGACGAAAAGGCGCGAATATATGAAGAAAATGGCCAAAGTCAAAATCGAGACACTCACAGCTGCTGAAATTAGAAGGCGACGGCGTCAGGTGCTAATGGCGACGCCGTCCCAAAATTGTTGTGACGGTCCAGAACCCAAAACTCGTATTTTCAAGCGACGACGTCCAGTTGTAAAAGAGTAGGCCGTCGCTACTCAGACGGCCTAGATGCAATCCAGACGACGTCAGAAGCTGAAGAGGACGGCGTCACGGACATAAGGTGACGCCGTCGCAAGGTTAACGTGGCCAAGACGAAACCCTAATGACGGCGACACGACGGCGTCACGAAACATAAGGTGACGCCGTCGCATATGTAATCTTATATATAGAATCCGAATTTTTCAGTCTTTTGTGGAGAGTCTTTTGGAGTGAAAACCTAAAACCGAACCTAATGTGTCTTGTACAGTATTTTAGGGTTTTAAACCCTATCTTACATCAAGATAAGTCTTTACTTCATTAATTCAATTATGTCTTTGATTATTTGTGTGTATGCTTGCATGTTTTCCATGTCCGGCTAATTTATTTGTGTGTTTGCTTAGGAAGTATGAAACTTAATTATTGAATATTGATTGGTTGTTTCTTATCTTAGTTGATTAATGATCTAGTAATGCGATAGGTCATTCGTTGTGTACTTAATGCTTGATTCATCTTTGTGAACCTTAGAATATAATTACCTGAGTAGTTGTAGGCTAAACCATCCAAAGAGCGCCTTAGAGTAGGAGTTTATCATCCCTAGTGGGTTTGTAGACGAGACCCTTTGGTAAGTTCAAAGAGTTAGGGAGAAACGCATACCCTACAACTTTAGACACACAACGCAACTAAGAATAAGACGTGACAACTCAACCATCAATAGGAGATAATTAAGGAGTAGTACAACCTAAGTAAACACATCTTTAAACTATCATACGAGCACACATTAATTAGATATAGACTCCCACAACCTTAGTTTAGATAATTAGATAATAGTAGAGTAATCGGTAGAAATACCAACCCCCCAAATCCAATACCCGAGATTCGTACCTTTCCCTTTCATAAAACATAAAAAAATACAAAAATAATCTTCCTCAACCTTAACCTTAGCGTAGTAACTCCTTACTAGCATTCCTATTCCCCTAGAGAACGATATCAATACCCGTGGCTTACCATAATTACTACACTACAACGATTAGGTTCACTGCCTAGGGTGTTATAAAACTTGCTCGAAGAAAAGGAAGTTTCCTTGACCCCGAACGACGCGTGTAGCGTTATCAAGTTTTTGGCGCCGCTGCCGGGGAATAGAATAGCTAGTTAGTAGTCCACCTCGTTTAGGTTTCTTTGCTTGATTCCTATCAAGTAAATTTTTCTCATTTTTTAGCTTCCTTGTAGTCTATCCCCCTTCTTTGTGTTTGTGTTCGTAAAACCCTTTTCATTTGTCGCTATGGCAAGTGAAGTTGCATTTGAATCATTAACAAATGAGGAACAATTGAATTTTGCAGATTGGTTTAGTTTTTATTGTTCTGATAAATTTGTGAGTGATCTTAAAGATATCCAAAAGAAAAAGGGTGTAAGATTGGATGGATTTGATATATTTTGTGTTTGTGTAGCTTCTATTCAACGATCGTTGTCAAGATCAACTCCTTTTAGTGACACCATCTTTAGAATTTTTCAGAAAAGCCTCCTATGCATAAACCTTCAGTTGTTACAACTTGAGGAAATGGATAAGAAGGATTTATCTAACCTTAGGAATCATGATCAAAAAGACCTAGTTTTTAAGAACATGAAACCTAAACCCAAACAAGATTGTGATATGGTTGAAGCTAAAGTACCTAGTTGCATGTGTGGGATAGATTTCAAACATTTAGGAGATCTAGATATAATGGAGAAAAAGGTGGAAACTCCAAGCCCACAAGCCCTACCATCACTTGAGGAACACACATCACCTATAACTTACCCGGAAGAAGTAGAAGAGACTATAGGAGCCCCAATTGATAGAGAACCTTTAGACCAAACGCCACTAGAGAATGTAGGTTTAGATGCTTGTTGTCATGACCTCTCTCTTAGTCCTAGGGAAGTTCCTAATTTTGATGAACCGGAGCCTCAACCAAAAACCTTACCCAATGTTCCGTCTTTAGATGTGAATCTTGGAATTGAATTAGGCCCCAATCCACCCATCAAAATAGATAGTCCGGGTAGTTGCTTGATAAAGGTGATAGATTCTAGGCCATGTAGAGTGGAAGCTAATATAGGAGTAACCCATGACCTTACACACTTATATCACCCATTCATGGTTGATAACAAGAAACACTATGGGTTTAAACCGGGTTTATTAGGTCAAGATGGATCCTTAACTAAGAATCTTTTGAAGTTGATAGAAGATGATCCATTTTTAGGAGGGAGAATTGATTCACCCGCTACACCAATAGACTTAGGTAAGGTTATAATGAATGGAGCACACTCCTTTGAGCATATAAATCACCCATCACCCTCTCCTCACGTAGCAAATTTCCACCCTAAGGGTGTGTATTGCTACTATCACCCGCACTTAAACTTAAGTGTAGGAAAAACTTCCCCTTTATCTGTTAAATAAGGGTAGAATCAGGCTCGTGACTCGAACAAAAACAAGCGCTTCTTGGGAGGCAACCCATGTGTATTTGTTTTTCATTTTCATTTGTGTGTCGTATATCTTCTATTAATTGTTTATTCTCATGTTTGAATTTGTAAAAATGCTTTATTTTGTCTTTAACCTCGTCTTAATTACATATAAAGGTATTTTACATAAGGGATAAGTGTAGGGAGGATTACACACGTTTTCAAAAGAAACGTGAACATGAGAATTACAATTATTTAAAAGATATATATGTGTGTTTGTTAGAGTCAAATGCTTGTATCGAGTCATAATGGATGTTTTGCAGGAATTTTTCCAGATTCTAAAGATATAAATTTTCCAGAATTTTTTCAGAAAATCGCAGACCAGTTTCTGTCAGGATAACCTGACGGCGTCAGGATCACAACCTGACGGCGTCAGGAGGAGTAGAAACTGCTTACTACTTTTTCTCGTTTTCTGTGTTACTTATAAATTTTTGGAATTTTCCAGGTCTTAATTTTCTAGAAAATCTGCAAACTTCCATTCCACAAGCATTATATCCTATTTAAGGCTGGAATTACATCTTGTTGAGATTTTTGTTTGTTCGGTTTGATGCGTTGGGTTGTTTGTTTTCTTCAAGTGTGCAGGTTTAATTTACCAAGAAGAAGATACATAAGATGAGAAGAAGCTTTTAACGCTAACGTTCTTCTTGGAAAGGATTTAACCACCACTTTACACGGATCCTACCGAGCTAATCAGGGAGTATTAGTTTCTTTCGTTTTTAATTACCTTCTTTTATCATAACTTTGATACTTTCGGGGAACATTGGGGACAATGTTCAGTTTAAGTGTAGGGAGGGAAAATAAAACGGGAACTTTGAAACTATGCTTATCCTTGATTATTTGCTTTGTCCAATTGTGATTGTGTAATAAACCATGAGAAAATGTCGGTTAGGGTAATTTTTGGCACCAAATTTAAAATTTTTCATGACATATAGGAGTGGGCCATTAGTCTTAACAAAAGCCTCTCACGGATAGGAAGTTACATGACTAGCACAAAAACCCTTTACCACCCAAATTCCACCCAAAATGTGAGGATCGCCCTTAGATTAGTAGGAATTAAAGCATTCATCTTCAATGCTTAGAGTGTGAACCGGTAGTATATTAGATTCTAGAACTTGTTTTGTGATGCATTCCGAGATCGCAAGTGAGGCTACACTTGTGTAGTTAGGAATAACTAAATGATAAGAGGCATTAGGATAACCCTTGTTTGATACCTGTAATATAATTACTTCTTCCATATCGGTTGAGTAATTCCCCCACACCCTTTGCGTTGTACTCATTTTTAGTACACGATACCCCTAGTTAACCCCTCAGAGCCTATCCTTTTCGCGGTTCTCGTGATGTTTCGGTTTTTCCGGAATATCAATGAAGAGTATTGTTTACACCCCACCCCCAAATATACACCCAAATCGCCTTAGCCTACCCCTTATGCACTCACTTTTAGTGCAAATGTTTGTTATCACCCCAAACCCTTAGTTCAATTATCTAGTTGCTTGCATAAGTTGCTAAGTTGAGTCATATCCTTTGTATACAGTTTTGGGACGATTGGGATTCATGGGAAAAGTTAAAGTTTATGAAATGACGGGAAGGAAACGTTAAAAATTCAAATTCCCTTTGTTTGCGTAATAATGTACCCCAAGTGTTTTGATCTTTTCAATTCGGGTCAAATTAGTGTTAGAGTAATAAAAAAACTCAAGTGTAGGGATATGCCTATAAATCTCTAGTATTTTGATGTTATCGTAGAGGATAGTAGAGTAAAAGTGTATGAAAAAAAAAAAAAAAAAAAAAAAAAAAAAAATCGAAAAAAAAATAGAAAAAGAGAAAAGAAAAAAATAGAGTGTGAAAAAAAAATCATACGGGCTACCATCCTACATCTATCTTTGAATTTAAGTTTGTTTATTTCAGTTATCTAGAGTTTAGAGTGTCGAGTCTTGGCTTAGCAACGCCATTCTTCATATGCATTTAACATAGAGATTTTTGACTTGCCACCAATAAAAAGCCTATCCCACCAAACCCTTTATTTCCCTACCGTAAGCCTAACATTACAACCCTTTAAAAGACCTCTTTGATAGTCTTTCCTAGGTGCTTACGCCAAAGCGATGAAGGTTTGATCTATTCTCAAGCCTATGGTAATCTATGTACTAGGACTGGTTAATGAGTGTTTATCTTCCATTTCCTATTTGTTATATTTCATATATACACCCGAGAGAGATGTGAGTATCCAAACACCCCATGTGAGGTACTAGTATGTAATTTCCGTGCTTGTTATGACTTTTGCGGGGCTTATATGTGTTGTGGACCATTTTGAATTAATGCTTCATGACCCCTAACTTATAAATTAATTGGCTAAAAGCACATTTGCTTGAGGACAAGCAAATAACAAGTGCAGGGATATTTGATAAGGTTTTAAAAGGTACCATTTTGAGGGGTCGTTTAAGTCCTTATTTGATCACTTTTGTATCCGTTATTGCTTAATATCGTTCCTTTTCACTTTTTAGGTCTCTTGAAGGCAAAATGCTGGAATGGCACTTATTTGGACGAAAAGGCGCGAATATATGAAGAAAATGGCCAAAGTCAAAATCGAGACACTCACAGCTGCTGAAATTAGAAGGCGACGGCGTCAGGTGCTAATGGCGACGCCGTCCCAAAATTGTTGTGACGGTCCAGAACCCAAAACTCGTATTTTCAAGCAACGACGTCCAGTTGTAAAAGAGTAGGCCGTCGCTACTCAGACGGCCTAGATGCAATCCAGACGACGTCAGAAGCTGAAGAGGACGGCGTCACGGACATAAGGTGACGCCGTCGCAAGGTTAACGTGGCCAAGACGAAACCCTAATGACGGCGACACGACGGCGTCACGAAACATAAGGTGACGCCGTCGCATATGTAATCTTATATATAGAATCCGAATTTTTCAGTCTTTTGTGGAGAGTCTTTAGGAGTGAAAACCTAAAACCGAACCTAAGGTGTCTTGTACAGTATTTTAGGGTTTTAAACCCTATCTTACATCAAGATAAGTCTTTACTTCATTAATTCAATTATGTCTTTGATTATTTGTGTGTATGCTTGCATGTTTTCCATGTCCGGCTAATTTATTTGTGTGTTTACTTAGGAAGTATGAAACTTAATTATTGAATATTGATTGGTTGTTTCTTATCTTAGTTGATTAATGATCTAGTAATGCGATAGGTCATTCGTTGTGTACTTAATGCTTGATTCATCTTTGTGAACCTTAGAATATAATTACCTGAGTAGTTGTAGGCTAAACCATCCAAAGAGCGCCTTAGAGTAGGAGTTTATCATCCTTAGTGGGTTTGTAGACGAGACCCTTTGGTAAGTTCAAAGAGTTAGGGAGAAACGCATACCCTACAACTTTAGACACACAACGCAACTAAGAATAAGACGTGACAACTCAACCATCAATAGGAGATAATTAAGGAGTAGTACAACCTAAGTAAACACATCTTTAAACTATCATACGAGCACACATTAATTAGATATAGACTCCCACAACCTTAGTTTAGATAATTAGATAATAGTAGAGTAATCGGTAGAAATACCAACCCCCCAAATCCAATACCCGAGATTCGTACCTTTCCCTTTCATAAAACATAAAAAAATACAAAAATAATCTTCCTCAACCTTAACCTTAGCGTAGTAACTCCTTACTAGCATTCCTATTCCCCTAGAGAACGATATCAATACCCGTGGCTTACCCTAATTACTACACTACAACGATTAGGTTCACTGCCTAGGGTGTTATAAAACTTGCTCGAAGAAAAGGAAGTTTCCTTGACCCCGAACGACGCGTGTAGCGTTATCAATACCTAATGAGTTTGCCTTGGACTTTGATCAATATGAGTCTGCTAAAGATTTATTGGATGCTCTTGAATTAAGGTTTGCTGGTAATGAAGCTACTAAGAAGTCAAGGATGAATATGCTCAAGCATCAATTTGAAACCTTCACTGCTCTTAGTGGAGAAAAGATTGATGGCACATACAATAGACTTCAAAAACTTATCAGGCAACTGAAGTCAGTGAATTACAAGTTTCTTCAAGAAGATATTAATTTGAAGTTCATTAGGAGTTTATCATCTGAATGGGCTATTCATACAATTGTGTGGAGAAATAAGGAGGATTTTCCTACGATGACTCTAGACAATCTCTTCAACAACTTGAAGGTTTATGAGTCTGAGAATAACTTTGCTCACTCATCTTCTGCTAATCAAAACATTGCTTTTGTATCCACTAATCACAAAAGCCCACAAGATGTATCCACTGCTGCCTATGGTGTAACCACGGCTATTGCAAACAATACCACTGTTAGTGATAATGTCAGCTATGGTGCAATCTGTGCTTTTCTATCTGATTTAACTACCAGTGTTACTGTGCTGAATCAAGATCTGGATCAAATTGATCCTGATGATCTTGATGAGATCAATCTTCAATGGCAAATGGCAATGTTGACTCTCCAAGCAAGAAAGTTTCTGAGGAGGACTGGAAGACAGGTTAAGTATGATGGTCAAAGGAGAGCTGGATTCGACAAAAGCAAGATGGAGTGCTTTAACTGCAAGAAGAAAGGTCACTTTGCTAGAGAATGTCGAGCTCCTAAAAGAATTGAAGGCATTAAGAAGACAACAGAAGAGCCTGCTGCTTCTTCAGCTTTGGTTGCTCAGGATGGGATTGGTGATTATGATTGGAGTGATCAGATTGAAGAAGGTCCAAATGCTGCTTTTCTTGCTAGTGAAGCTTCAAAAGAGCATAACTTTGCTCTAATGGCCTATGCTTCATCTTCTGGTTCAGATTCTGAGGTATCTAATGATTCTAAAACATCTACTTGTTCTTTTAAATCATGTTATGATAACTTAGAATCTCAAAAAGCTATCACTGAGAGTATGAGAAAAGAAGTAGAAAGATTGACTCTAGATAACTTAGGTTATAGAGTTGGTCTAGAGGGTGTGGAAGAGAAGCTAAAATTCTGTATTAAATGTGAGTTTGAGTATGTAGAAAAGATCAATATACTAGGTGGTGAAATTGATCTTAAAGATAGAGAGATTAAAATGCTTAAAGATAAACTAGCAGAGGCAGAGAGTGTAAAACAAGAAGCCCTAGATGAAAAAGAAAAACATGTTGTTAGGGTTGCCAAAACACAATATGCTTCTGATATAGTAAATAATCCAATAGGTCAAAAATTGTTCAAAGATGGTACTGGTCTTGGATAAAATAATATGCCACCACCCTCTTTGATGAAACATGCACCACCTGCTAAAGAACTGTCATTTAGTAGTGAATTCAGTTTTAACAAACCTGTAGAAGAGATAAATAAGACTGAAACGCCTAAGATAAGTTCTGATAAGTTATCTGATACTCCCATAATAGAAGATTGGGAATCAGACTCTAAGGAAGATAGAACTGAATCAACTAAGTCTGGAGAGATAGAGAAAGTTAAGAAAGTTGATTCTCAGCAAGTCAACCTTGTACCTAGATTTGGAGCTAAAGTTACCAAGAAAGTTGTAAAGTACAGGGAAATACCTAGGGAACAGATGAAACAATATAAACCTAGGGGTAATCAAAGAAGCTTAAATGGTCTAATTTCTAACAGATTAGGTGATGAGTTTCAATGTGTTAAAAAGGCTTGTTTTGTATGTGGTAGTTTTGAACACTTACAGAGAAATTGTAATAAAAACAGACCACAAGTATGGAATCATTGGAGGAGGGTAAATCATCAAAACTTTTCAAAGAATACAAACCCTCATCCAAACAAAAACATGATTCCAAGAGCAGTGTTGATGAGGAATGGGAATACAAAATCTATAGTCACTGCTGCACCTAAATGGGTTCCAACCACTGCTAAGCAAAATGTAAACACGGCTAAGCAGAATCAAACCACTGTTAAGCAAAATATCACCACTAATTCAAAAGAAGTTTTAAAAATTCCAAAGGTGATAACTGACACAGTGGTTGGAAATCATTTTTATGTTGTTAAGGCCTCAGCAAGTTGGCAATGGAAGCCTAAGACCAAGGTTTTACCACATGTCAACTGTGCATCAATGGACCTAAAGAAATTTGAATATTTTAATGCACAGGGCAGACCCAAGTCAGTATTGGCTTGGGTCCACAAAAGGAACTAACTTATTTAATTTTATGTGCATGGCAATCTACAAAATGAGCTAAAAGATAAAGGAGTTTTTGATAGTGGTTGCTCAGGGCACATGACTTGGGATGGGAGCAATCTGGAAGATTTTGAAGCTTTTGATGGAGGATATGTGGCATTTGGCAATGATCCAAAGGGAGGAAAGATACTTGGCAGAGGCACAATCAGAACAGGGAATTTAGACTTTGAAAAGGTCTATTTGGTACAGGGACTTAAGTACAATTTATTCAGTGTTTCTCAAATGTGTGATAAGAAAAACTGGGTACTTTTTGGGGAAACTGAGTGTGTGGTGTTGTCTCCTGAGTTTAAGATGCCTGATGAGAAATTTATACAACTTAGGGTACCTAGGAAGGAAAATATATATTGTTTTGATCTTAAAGATGTTCTTCCTAATAGGTCCTTATGTTTGTTTGCTAAAGCATCTGTAGATGAGTCAATATTGTGGCATAGAAGGCTAGGTCATCTCAATTACAAAACAATCAATAAACTGGTAAAAGGAAACTTAGTGAGAGGGTTACCTTCAAAGGTTTTTGAGTGTAAGGAACTGTGTGTGGCTTGTCAAAAAGGTAAACAACATAGAGCTTCTTGTAAGACCAAAACTGTAAACACCATCACACAACCACTGTTTATGCTTCATATGGACTTATTTGGACCTACCTTTGTTAGAAGTTTGAACCATAAGCAGTACTGCCTAATTATCACTGATGATTATAGTAGATTTTCTTGGGTATACTTTTTGGCTGCTAAGAGTGAGACTAGTGAGATTCTCAAGAGTTTCATTACTAAGATAGAAAATCTAGTAAACCATAAGGTCAAAGTAATCAGATGTGATAATGGAACTGAGTTTAAGAATGATGTGATGAATCAGTTCTGTGTAGCTAAAGGTATTGAAAGACAGTTTAGTGTTGCTAGAACACCACAACAAAATGGTGTAGCTGAAAGGAAAAATAGAACACTAATTGAGGCTGCTAGGACCATGTTTTCAGAGTCTAAGTTACCAACTACCTTTTGGGCTGAAGCTGTAGGAATTGCATGTTATGTGCAAAACAGAAGTAAGGTAGTGAAGCCTCATAACAAGACCCCCTATGAGCTGTTACATGATAGGAAGCCAATGATTGCATTCCTAAAACCTTTTGGGTGTCCTGTTACCATCTTGAATACCATAGACTACCTAGGCAAGTTTCAAGAAAAAGCAGATGATGGATACTTTTTAGGCTATTCTACTAATAGCAAAGCCTTTAGAGTATACAATAGGAGGACTAGACTTGTTGAAGAGAACCTACATGTTCAATTCAGTGAAAAGACTCCTAGTGTTGAGACCAAAGGACCAGACTGCTGTTTAACATTGATATGCTAACCAAATCTATGAATTATGAGCCTATCATTGCAGGAACTTCCACTAATGTTAATTCAGATGTTTTGAGCTTAAAAGAAACTTGAGAATTCTGTTGGAATGTATCAAGTTTAGGGGAGGATTGTTGGGTTTTAAGTTCCTTGAATCAAGAATTACTCCAAGTGCTGGAACCACGGACAGGAGATGATATAACCACGGACAGAAGGATGTAACCACGGATGAAGACAAACCGCGGCTAGTAGAAGAATGTAACCTCTGATATTGATATGTAACCTCTGCTAGTATTGTAATAGTCGGTTTAGTTTATTTTATTAGATAAATATGGAAAAGATATTTATCTTGTAGGTTACGTATTGTATAATGTATAGGACTCCTTAGCCTATAAAAGGAGATCCTAGGTTAGGTTAGATATACGTATGTTTTATATCTAAGGTCGATACACTTCAAGGTTGCAAAACCCTAATACTGTAAGAGTATTCGTATTATCAATAATATTGAGGTGTTGAATGTTTATTGTTCTTCTTCTTAAGATTAAGTGTTAAATTCCGCGTAATACTTAATAAGTTTTTGTTACAAGTCAGTTTCTATATTAGATCGTTTGCTCAACTGGGATCAACAGAACACATCAACAAAATGATGCCACAATCGTTAATACTATTGTGTATGGTCGTGTTTGTGCTGCCCGTGTGTAGGTGCTGCTGATACCATTCTGGTGCCCTTGTGTAGGTGTTGGTCTTACTATTCTGGGCCTGAATAGAGACATATTGGTTTAGTGCTGCTAGTATTAAACTTACAACTGCTAGTTAAATTGTACTAGTGTTGAATGGTAAATCTGTTAATTTCAAGTGTGCATAGTCACTAGTTGGTAGTTATTAGTTGATTGTAGAATACGAATTGTAACAACTAGAAGGACTCCTTGGTTTATAAAAGTAGTCAATAAGGAAAAGAAGATGCCCTACGTAGAACAGTTAGTTGCCACATTGTTTATTGGAAACAACTGCTAGTTCCCCAGATTAAACAGAGATGTATAATGGGATTAAAGAACATAGGAAATAGTAAATACGTTGACATAAAACGTTTCATACAGACAACCTACTACATATTACGATTACTACATAATTATGAGTTTAATGGTTACATAATATATAACCACTTGATTTATAAAATTCAGCAAGTACGCAGAAAAAGCTAACCACTCCATGCTTCCTTCACATACAGACATCGTACTAAAACCACAAAGCTTCATTCCCATTAAGCATGATCCCTAACTTCTGCCGAACAAACCTGTTGAACATGAATATAATGGTGTAAGTTAAAAATAAAACATTAATAGAATGGTAAGTTAAAATAAAACATACTATAAACAGCATGGTCTGGCTGATTTAACAAAAGAAGAGATTCTTTGTATGGGGCGATGTAGAAAGATCCCGCATCTCCTAACATTCCCATGCAGACAAATAATTCAAGTTCTTTGTTGTACACAAATACCGACTGACCCAAATGATTGTCGTTGTACGCTTCCACTATTGGAGCTTGATCCTTTATAAACCCAAGCAAACGAACCGAATATTGGGTAGGGATGGCGAATAGGCTTCTAAATGATGTTATGGAAGAACCATTGACGTCCAACAACCATCCGCAAAACAATGGAATATCTTCACCAATGATCATCCCAGAAATCACTAGAGAGGTTCCAAGATTGAAAACATTGAATGGAACTGGGAGTTCATTTTTTAAAATCTGTGGTAGGTCTATAACTTTAAATTGGTTGGTTACCAAATCAAAATAAATCAACATATAAATCTTATAAATAACACCGTCCTCATTAGTTAACTTTTCACTCCCAGTCCAATAGAGAAAACGACCTACAACTGCATGACTTTTACGTTTCAATTTGATAGTTTCACGAGGGGGTGGAAATTTTCAAGGATTTTCCACCTTAACGAGTTCAAAGAAAAGACAGAGACATACCAGAAACCACTTTCGAAAACAGGATAGGAGACCTTCACGATCGTCGGGTCAAGAGTGTCCAGACGGACGGCAAAACCAAAACAAATCTTTTGACGTTCGATTTGATGCATGTAAACCGGGACAAATACTACAAGTGATTTTTTGATTGCCGGGTTCCAAATAACAGTCATTAGATTAGAACCATAGACAAAACACCAAAGACCATTAGAATTGCCAACTGTAATCATAGATGAAAGCCTTAAATCTGTATTAAGTGGCGTAGCGATTAGCTGTTCATCTAAAGCTAACACAAAACCTTGGTCACCCATATCGAATGTTAGCGTAAATAAACACTCATCATTACGACGAACACCGTAATTAAAGATGAAGCTTCCACAATCTATACTAGCCTTGCATAACTTGCAAACACTACGTTGCTGGAGTATAGACTTAGGAGGTAGCCTACGGATGATATCTAATAGAACATCCAGTGGGATATTGTCAGACATATTTTCTAAACAAAAGCAGAAAGATTGGGATAAAGATATGAAGTAAATAGACCAAAAGAAGAAAGAAATATTTTGTTAAACAAGTTGTATTGAAGAAAGTGATTGGGAACAGAAGACATTAAAGGACATGTACCGTGAATCTGTGTTTTGTGTGGGCGTTTGTTTTTTTGTTTTTTTTTTTTTAATGTGAAATGACAAAACTATCCTCGTGTATAAATACAAGTTGCCAAAAAAACATAAAGATGCCCAAAAAACAATACAAGTTGCCCAAAAAACAATACGTTACAATACATGACATATACCTTCAAAATACATACTTGTGTCATAAGTTGTCGGACACATGGCAGCCCCTGGTTGGGTCCAAGAAAAGCGGTGGGCAACCTGTCTATTTTCGAATTTTAAAAGGGCGTGGTCCATAAACTGATAAGCCTCAGGGCACGCGGTCTATTTGACTAATTTTCCCTATATTAATTAGGGCTTTCACTATCTCAATTGAAAGTGAGCCACATACATATCGATGAATCGATTGCGTAAACCCATAATTAAAATATACCAAATAGCACATAATTAATTCATTAATATATATAATTGAAGTCTTCCCCAATTCAAGATTTATCGTAAATAAACATGTGATAAATATATATTAACAATTAAACAATATCAAAGCAACTATCCATGACAAACATGCATGTATCATCATGGATATATCATAACAATTATACAAATAGTCACAAGATCGCATATCAATAATCCCATGTCACATAACAAATTATTCATGAATTAATCACGTAACATATATATTAATTATAGGTTTCGATAAGGTTAGCAAACAATTTTCAAACCCTAAAAAAATTTTAAGAATGTCGACTAAAAAAATTTAAGGGGTACGCCCCATATATAAAAAAATCAAATCGACACATGCAAAAAAAATAATCCAAAACCCTAGATAAATCATATCAAACAACATACAATTATTCGTTTTTTACGCGTTTAGTAATTAATTACTCATTAAAACCAATGACTCGTGATGCCACTGTTGGAATTATATAACATGATAATCAATAAATAATCACAAAACATCAAAGTATACATGCGGAAGCGTATAGGATTTGTTAACGAATAATTAATTAACATAAACAAGAATATGCGTACCTTACTTGATTCTAGCCGAACAAGAATCAAATTCACAAACTAGCAATTTGGATGAACCCTAATTAGGGTTTGTAGGATTATATGAATTACCCCTTACCGTTTTGTAATTCAATCCAAGAATACTAACAATAATGTGTTAATATCACTTTCTTGTACACACGTACTATACCGAATTAAAGTAATGCTAGTTTTAATCAAACAAATAACTTGAGTCGGAAAAGTTTGAGGATCGACACCCACAAGGTGGTGGACGATCGATTTAAGCAAAACACACACAAACAAATTTTAGGTTTAGCTTAATGAGTACAAGAGATAAATTACAAACACCCTTGGTTTTGTATTTATACCCAAACTAACTTGGTGAACAAGTTTGAGTTGTAGTTGGGTTGGGTTTGTCCTAGGGATGAGCACGGTACCGATCCCGTACCGAATTAGTGGTACCGATTTTTTTCCGAGCATAAATTAGTGGTACCGGTACCGTACCGAACAGGATTCGGATACCGGTACCGGTACCGGTACCGGGAAATCGTGTTTTCCCCGCTTTTTTTCGGGAATTTCCCGATTTGGTACCGGTCCCGTACCGAATTAGTGGTACCGATTTTTTTTTCACCTTATTTCGTAGTCCCGGTACCGTACCGTATTTCAAGAGTCGGTACCGTTTCGGTACGGTTCCGGTTCGGTTCCGGGATTCGGTTCGAAATGCTCATCCCTAGTTTGTCCTCCCTTGGCCGATCGGTTGTAATCCCACAAGAGGGATTCCGGAACCTTCCCAATATTTACAACTTAGTCCTTTTCCAATTACATTTAACGACCGTTAGTCCATTACAACTAATTACTTAACGTCTGTTAGTTATTTCGTTTAATTAATAAATAAATATAACTATTACATTTAATTATTAACTTTAATTCTCATACGTAAAGTGTGCAATCTCATGGTCTCGAGTTCGATCCTAACTCACGTCTACTAATTTATATCCATAAAACCAACAATATTTTGTAGCCAGCCTATGAAGATCATATCAGGTTACGGTTCGCAAATCATAGACCCGGCAGTGCAAAGTCTATTTGCATTATTTGTCGATGTATCAGTTGAATGTTACGTTCTCTGTCAGTTTATATCAGGTGAGAGGTTGTTGCGTTGCTTATGGTTGTATTATTACCATTAGTAGTTTAGTACTACCAGCTTATACTTAGTTATACTTTTTATTTAGTCATTGCATTATTACCATTTTTATTATTAATTTTCCGGTACACTCTTGAGAATGGAAAATGTTTAGACACGCCCCAGCATGCGCCGTGTGGCACCTCTCAAGAACTGGAAAAAGTTCTGAACGGCAGAGCTGAAAGGGAATTGAAGCCGTCTAAGGTGGTTGACGTTATTTACATTCGATTCATTTTTTATGTGGAGTTATGATTACTGTCTATTTATTATTCAACTGAAATGCAGGGTAGCCTTACGGATTCACTACTACGTGTTAAGGTTTAACTAGTATTTTTAAGAGCTTATGAACCTGCGATATACGGGTCAGTTGGTTCCTACAACTGGAGCAAGTGGAGGTAATACTTGAGGTTCCAAAGGTTAGCTGGAACGACAGTGGCTGTTGTTACAAGTATTAACTGAGTACCTGAAAAGGGTAGCGTTGGTCCGCTGGCGAACAACAACCGCAGTCGGTCCAATCGCCTAGGCAAGTGGAGCTAGCAACATTAGTTTTCAATTATGAATATTTGCAATATTGTTATTGTGGTGAATCATGTAGTACGTGACATCTATTTTGTAGCACTACATCATTTAGCGAATGAAGTTGCTGGAAATTCAGAGTCAATTCATGCAGGGTTAAATTCTTAAACTTTCTCAAAATTATTTTGCACAATTCAGGTCTCCTAATTACTCAAAACTTAACAGATACATAACTACCTAAAAGTATTTATGCATTGATACCCATTGCATGATCTTGAAGCTTATAAATGAAACCACTACAAGAAAAAAGGGCTTTAGTTACGAGTGGAAAATTGTCACTAAAAGTGGAAAATTCGTCACTAAATCAACTTAGTCACGAAAATCAAGGTCGTCACTTGTCGTCACTATAGCTCCGTCACTAAGTTAATAGTGACGAAACTGGAATTCGACACTATATTTAGTGACAAGCTAAAGTCGTCACTTATGAGTGTGTGACAACACATTTCGTCACTTAATTTTCGTCATTGAAGTGGCTAAAGTCGTCACTATTTGACGCGATTAGTGACGAAAGAAAGGCGTCATTTAGGCTGAAACTAACGGAACCTTAACATCCAATAGTGACGAAATACATCGTCACTTCGTATCATATGACAAAAAATTATCGATTTCTTCTGTAACAAGGTGGAAGGCCCGCCGCGTTGCGGCGGGTGTTTTCACTTATGTGGTTTATCATGTTTGTAAGTTTACATTGTGCTAATAGCACTTGAAACGTTTAACGAATGCAGAAAGCAAATGGCTTGTGCCCCAAATTATGTCAACAAAACAATTACACAAAATTAAAGCCATATATAAACAACTTGTAGATGTCATATCAGTTAAGGGGATCCGACAATTCCCGAATTAAACACAATTAGAACCATATTATTTTCTGCATTGACAAACTCTTCAAGAGTCCCCTTTAATCTCACAATCCATATCATTCACAAATCTCTCCATAAGTTGCCATTGTCCAGAACTTCATTCTGTCCTTCCACTCTCTGACTTTTGGATTCAGCATGAGCACAAAGTACCTGCTGCTGCTGGCTGCTATCTCGGAACAAGATTATTAGAAGTTCCATCTTTCTAACTGGACTTTGGCTTCAGCCATGTCTTTCTGTGCTTTCTTCCTCCGGTAGAATATTGGGCAATCCCGACTACAGAAACAAAGATATAACCAATTAACCATCAAAAAAGTAAAGGCAGAGGTGGCAACTTCAACCCATTTAACTAGAAATGGGTCACTTAATTCGTGTTTTATCTTCAAAAGGTTAAATCGTTTAAACCTAGAAAATGGATGGTAGCGGGCCAACGCGCCTTGACAAGTTTAGGCAATATCAATCGATTATTCACCCATTTTGACCCATTAACCAAACCCGCAATTTGACCATATCTAAAACATATCTTGCTGGGAAAGAGCTACAATATCACTATCATAACAGCAGTCATACTTCTGGGATTGTATAGCAAATAGATAAAAAGATGGGCACCTTGTGCATAGAACATCTTGATGAAGAGATCCTTGGCACTCTTGGCACTGTGTCCATAGCCTTCCGAATAGGTTCTCTAAGTCATACACTATAATTGAGGCAGAATTAAACAAACACATGTCAGACAACAGTTGCATCAGCTTGAGTTAACCTTAAATAGAGGGAAAACTGCCATTTAACAGCTAAAAGGTGTCGGAAGAAAAAGTTATTGAATACCATTAGCTACAGTTTTGCAGTAAAGTTCAGCTTCCCTTCCTTTGCAATGTGAGCATAGTGTTTGATCTTTACCACTACAAGAAAGCAAACGAGAAAATTATTGGTCAACTCTTGTGAGTGATTATAGATATGCAATTGCTGAGTACTTGCATACCCCTCTCTGTGGTGCATAAATTGCTCAGTCATATAATACATACGGCTGTAAAACTTGATTTTCTTTAAATAATGTAAAATTTGAATGTTTTTCAATAAATGTAAAATTGATTGTAACATTATTCCAAACTAGAAAAGCCTTCCATGAAAAAGAATACTTTCAGTAAAAAGTACATGGAATCCGCAACAAAATCGTTTTTTATGCCTGGTTATACAAGTGTGGCATCAAATATTTAGGAATAGGAATAGTTATTAACAACCTACAATGAAGTAGGCTACATTGTCATGATAAAGACACACAAATCTCTTAGCTGATTTGAGTTTCAACATGATCTATGGATATGACAGAATGAAAATCGAAGAACTACAGGAAGAAAATTATTTGAAAAATGTCGTATTTATCAGGATTTGTCCAATAGAGACCCGCATACCTCTTTTTGCTGATCAGTAGATACGAAAAATAAACCTTCTCAAACTCTAGTTTGATAGGCTGCGAAAAACAAAGCATCATATATAAAGTCAGAACAATAAAATATACTAAGATCAGACTAGACTTGCAATCACAGACCGTGTGTGTAAACGTTGATAATCTCAGTAAACGTTTATTAAGAACCAACATGCATACAAATGCTGATATGGCGTTACATGATACAACAAGTGATCTACGATAAAGAAACAATATAACATGGAAACAAATTACCAACGAAAGTTTAAGGAAACTATGTGTGGTTCAATTTTTTAAAATCTGATCACAATGCAATTCGACTTCTATGGACCTATAATAGTGAAGCTTGGCTTAAAAAAAGAAGATGCTACATTGCATTAACTGAAAGATAAAAAGTCAGGATAACAGAACATTAAACATTTACATTACATCAGTTGCAAGATCTAGAATGAATCATGAAGTATTTGTTAAGATATATGTCTTGGTACAGACACTTATTGAGTTATTTCTTTTAATTTCAGAAATTTTCAATGCAGCACTTTCTCACTGAATTCATAAAACTACCTTGTCAGTTATTCTTGTATCCATAGCATGCATGATCAAAGTAAACCATTAGATTCACACACTCCTAAAGATGAAACGAGCAAAGAAAGAAGACATTTAAGTACCTCTGTTTTTCTGAAGAAATTCCCTCAACACGTTCGGCCTTCACGGGAGTAACTGGATATTTAAGAAGGGTCACTTCAATGAAAGAAGATTCGAATGGTACTAATTAAAAACGTGTTATCGTTGAAACCTTTTTTTTTAGAATCGGAAGCCTTCTTAGTCTTCACTATTGGTGTTGACGAATCATCCTCTAAAAGTTCTGTCTTTAAGTGACTCGCTGCTTTCTTCAGCTTGTCAAATTTTTCTGGATAACTGAAAAGGATCACTTAAAAAAAAGAATATTCCAATGGTACTGATAAAAAAAGTGTTATCGCTAGAACCTTTTTTTTAGAATCAGAAGCCTTCTTAGGCTTCGCTATCGGTATTGATGAATCATCCTCTACTAGTTCATCCTCTGAGGCAATCACTGTTTTCTTCGGCTTGTCAATTTTCCCTGGATATTTAAAAAGGGGTCGGTTTTCAAATTGCGGGAAACTCTGGTGCCAATATATCGTAAAATGTGATTGTTGATACCTTTTTCTTGAGAACCACGAGTCTTATTTAAAAACTATGCATAAAAAATGAAGAGAAGGTTGAAATTGCCACAAGAATGTAATGATAAAGAGCTATTATGAACCTTCATTTCCTTTAGGTCGTCGTTGCTCAAGAGGAGCCCTATGTGTTGCATGTTTTACTCCAACTGTGCGACCTCCAACAGATGAACCGTGTTTCAACTCAATGGCACGGGTAGCATCTTCAGTCACAGCGCTGTAATTGACAAACAAAAAAAGAAGTATAAGAGAAGCTTATTTACATATACGAGACATCGAGGGGATATTGCATTGCATCGAACAAGCTATATAGTAATCTTTGCTTACACCCTGAAATTATATGTTTTATATTAGGAATTTGAAGAAAATAGGAGAATTAGTACATGAAGAGCTATATATTCTAAACTTTAAGGTGAAAGAAAACAGCCCAACAACTATAATCAGTATATTGTGACTTCACCTGAGCAATGAGGTCAAACTCGTCCAACACAAATATTACCGTCTTGTGTGCTAATCTACATTCTCTGAAATGAAGATCGTTATTAAGTTAGAACACTATGTCATCTGCTGAATTTGGAATCAATAAAAGTATTTCCTCCATCTCATTTAAATAGAAATGCTTGATTGTTCCCGTATTCTAACGGTTACAATTCAACCAAATATGTTCTATGATAGAGAAGCAGGGAGTCTTGTATTACCATGTCAACATCATGAGCTCTTTGTAATGATAAAAATGGCAAGTAAACAGTTTTAAAACTAAAACTAAATGTTGTAATTGTCAAGGGGAGTTGGGGACACCCTAAAGCTTATGGGGTTGGGGTTATATATTTACAGAAAAATACACAAAAGGAGAATGTAATTCAAATAAAAACTGACTATAATATGGCTATCACTAACTGAGAATTATCATCAAACGACGCCTGCAATACATACACAAGGTGATGAATGCCAAGTTATCATGGCACATATGTATCATTTGACAATAGATGAATTAAAGACAGTACCATTTTGGAAAACATCAGTTTGTGCGTAATACATAGATGTCTAGCAATTTCCTAGAACAAACATGAACTGATATCAAAAGAGAAAAAAAACGAGAAAAGGATACAAGACCTATAGAGCTTACAATGTGCTTAATACACAAGACTCGCAATCAATATACATGTGAGCATCTATGAAATTCATATCATCTGCAAAAAAACTAGCTACACATACAAACAAATACCCAACCCCCTTTATATATGACTTGTTTCAGCTAACTAGTGACAATGACTAACATGCTTATTTATATTATATGGTAATTCAACAAGTGGTTTCATTACGCGCCGTAACAGACCTTATATCTTATATCTGCAGTTATGCTTATTTATACTATATGGTAATTCTGCAATATATCTTTCGACTTATATGAGTTACCCCTTTATATATAACTTTTTTCAGCTAACTAGCGAACTAACCTCAAACGACTATCAAATAGGATTGTACGGATGAACAAAATACAAGTATGTCTTGGAAAATGTCACACAGGCATGAACAAACATTTCTACGTAGATGTGTACTTTTAGCAAATTTAAGGTAAAAATAAATGATAACAAAAGGATAATAACGGGGTACAAGACGGCTTCCAAGCTCCAAAACGATTTTATACGTGATTGTTAAATATTAAAAACAAACACATATCCAAACCACAAATTCATATATAATGGAATTGTAACATACTCTTATAACAAAGGATTTAAACCTACTCCAAACCACAAATACCTAAACTAGTAATGCTAAACCAATTTCGCCGCAAACTAGTTCGTAAACATTAATGATTAGGCTCATATCAGGACATAACCTAGCATACCATTATTTTACATGGAATAAGTCAGTTCAATAAGAAATCCAGATAATAGAAGAGTTGCTACACTGATTAGGTTAAGGTGATTCAAATCAAAATCAACAAATTATTAGAAATGTATATTCAAATCAAAATCAATCAGCTTACATCGCGATTGTATCCAGCGGCGGAGGTGCTCGACTGCGGCGAAGTGCGACGGCGGAGCGCGACCGTGAACCGTGGCGACGACAGCAAAGCATGGCGGCGACCGTTAACGGTGATGAAGAAGAAGTGAACGGTGAATGTGTAGGAGAAAGAAGATCAGGAATGAATGATGAACCCTAAAAACTAATTCGGGTCAGGTTGGATCCGCGCTTTTTTAATTCGGGTCAGGTTGGATCCGCGCTTTTTTTTAAAGTGTCTTAAGCGTATGTCTGCTGTTTTTCTTTGGTTGACCGAGTGACGAAATGTTTTGTCACTTCAGCTAATTAATATTGTATATATATTTTTTTTTTTAAGTTAATACTATTTTTGTTAGAGTATATATTAATTTAAAACCATTGATTTTAATTTTGTTATTACTTAATACTGAGAATTTCATATACCAAAAATGTGAGATTAAAGATTGTTAAACGATTAAGTGATTTTTTTTATCCCAGCGAAACTAGTTCGATTTTGTGACAACAACTATTTTGTCACTATTTTTTAGGAGTGACAAAATTTTAATGACGAGTTGTTTATCCGTGACTAAAGGTTGTTTTTAGTGACGAGATTTCAAGTTCGTCATTAAATTTCCATCACTAAAGCTCTTTTTTCTTGTAGTGAACAGCCCATTCAGCTAACATAGTTCCAGGTGTGTTCTTGAAAAGCACTCAAAGATACCAACATCAAAGGTAGTTGACACACATTTTTGCTACACCTACATTAATATGCTAATTATTAAAGGTGGCAGTTTTAATTTATCTGCTTATGCTCTTGACTTGGTTTGTGTTTTTGACTCTATTCACGAGCCACTTTGAATGGGTAACAACACAACTTCTCGGAAAATAGCAATATGTAGAACTACCACTTTCAATACTCTGGTGAATAATCTCAACATCAAGGTGATTAATCTCACCATCAGATTCTAGAGGTCATGGTGATGGGCTCTCAAGTGTTATGATTACTGGTGTCAAGAGAAAGTATGTACAAGGTAGCGCTTCTCATAAATGGCTTAAACCTTAGATGATTGAAAGTAATGTTGCATGTGGCGTTAGTACGTGATATAGTTTTGTCATGTTTAGTAATTCCTAAACTGGTAGTATGAAAGTTTTTTTTTTTTTTTATATATATTCATTGACGTCATATTTTGTTATGTTTGTAGGAGATGGTCCAGGAGTTGGTTATTTTTTAGATCGAACGTTGCAAGATCAAAGTTACGAACAGGTACATTAGAACTGTAATGTTTAGTCTTTTTTCAAGAATAACATGTTTTAGTTACATATATTTGTTTATTGAATTGCAGCCGGCAGCCCAAGTTCTAGATACATCATATCCTGTTTGTGACATCGCTGAGAACGATGAGACAGTTGATAATCCAATACACGTTCCTTAGAGTGAGTGTCACATACAATCTTATCGTAATACTCTAAAATTGTATAGGACAAATTTATAAATTAACGTCGTTTGTTGCAGGTTTCGAATCCTTTCGGAGACCTATTGTAATGGACTTTGTTGCGGGTATAGTTCATGATCATTAGTAATTTTGCTTTCGTTATTGCGAATGTCCGTGTATGAAGTTATTGACCTCATTGTAATTGGAAGTTAATACATTTTCCACTTTTAAGGGGTATTTCGGTTTATTTATTCTAAAGTGGTATATGCTCAAAGAAAAATGATGCCTGGTTTTTTGTTTCTTATATTTGTCGTTGCTAATTTGTGCGTCAGTACCAAACTATATCCCTAACCTACATCGAAAAGCCCTGCCGTAACGCGGTGGGCATTCTTCCTTGTTAGATATATATTTTTAAACAAATATTCCTTTAAACTAATGCCAATAAATAATTAGTAAAAGCAAATGATCACTTCATAAGTTATTAAATTGACTTAAAAGTTCAACAATTATTTATGCAAGATGTGGAGCCCACCCTTTGTCGTATCCAACGTCAGCATGACCGTTTTGATGTTGAATAAACACGTTTTGGATGTTGAATACTTGAATACATGTCCCTTTCTTGATGAAGAAGTTGAAAACCGTTGGAAACTGTTTTTGCAAAAATATTATTTATATATTTTGGAAATTATTTAATGTATATGTTCTATATATATTTGTAATGATTAGTAAGTTTGGGTTTTTTTAAATGAAAATAATTCAAGACCTAACTTTTGTGGTTAGGAAGAGGACGTACAAGAGGATTGAGATAAGTGGTAAAATAGAGACTAAAGATAAAAAAATATAAAATGCGAAGAAAGAAGTCTTTTCATGTCACCAAATAGAGGATCACACATATGTTTAAGCATGTATTTTGGCATGTCAATCAGGGCTCTTCTTCAAAATAGCTTTGCAACGTACGAAAGTGTGTTCAAAATAAAGTTAATATACATAGGTATCGTGTTTCAAAGTGAATAACTTGAAGCAGAAAATAAGTTTCAAGCTTGTGAGCACATATGATCCCGCGCGACCTACGTACACGAATGCAGCTTCGAAAATTCAAGCTTGTGCGCGAATCTTTTTGCTGCAGATTCTGATTTCTTTTTCATAAAATTTTAGTAATTGATTTAAACTTTCTCTACAAGTTTACACATATTCGAGTTTTTGTTTAATAATGATTTCCAAATCGTGTTTATTTTATAGCATATTTGCAAATAAGTTTAATTTAGCTGTTCTTCTGTCTTGGTAACCAAGACACATATTCACTAGAATTTAAACCCATGTCTCATTCAGTTTTATATATAACCGAGGAAATAATAAAGCTCCATACGTTTTCTGCTTCCATAGTTCGATCAAGAACACACTAACGTCTACCTGAAATCTAAGGCAATTTTGTCACGTCCGACAATACATCAGCTTTGGCTGTTGTATCTTGGAAAACAGACGAGGAATCTGTTTTAAAGGAATCGTGTTAAACACGCGTCTCGCCTCGACCGTTAGTGTTTTCTTTTAGTTATCGTTAATTAGTGTATGTCTTCTACTTCTACCCATTTCTTTTTCTTTAATTTATTACTCCCTCCGTCCCATATTAAGTGTCCACAATGGAATCTTGAGATGTCCCAAATTAAGTGTCCATAATGTATTCCAACAAATGAGATGAGACTTTAGTGGATGAATATGATATTTGATTGGTGTAGATTATAGTTAGTTAAATTTTCTAAAACTTTGTGCATATGAAAAATGGACATTTAATATGGAACGAATGAAATAATAAAAAGTGTTACAGTTTTCTTTAAAAAAACTTCCAAATAATCACATCGCGATATTATTGTATCCTCATCCACTTCCTATTTTGTGGAATAAGTCCCCTTACTATGTCAATGTATACGATCCTAAATGTTAGCTCGAGTTCAAATAGTTTGCTTATGATTTTTATTCAACTCTTAAAATTATACAGGCTATTCCTTTTTATTTACTTTTTAAAGTTTAAAGAGGAAAAAAAATCTGATGTTGCTGCTTATATACTTTGTATTGTATGTTATTCAAAATTGTATTTTTATTAGGGAGGTGATACTCACACCACCTTTTTTGATTATTTCACCACAATATGTGCATTGCAGTTTGTACTGTACAAGCTGCAATGCACAAATTGTGGTGAAATAATCAAAAATGGTGGTGTGAGTATCAATTCCCTTTTTATTACCATATATAACAACCCAAAAATACGAAACAAAAATGTTAGTCTAAGTTGGTACGTATATTGGCATTTATAAAAACATATAGTACTAGTTGCATGCATAAAATATCAAATATTACACATAACATTAAGAGTTTATATAGTACGCACATGATGCTATCACTAATCACTGAGCAGGAAATATTATGAATATGGACACCTTTATATTGAAATTTACTAGCACAAATATATCCAATATTATACATTAAAATTTATTGATAAAACAAATATTTGTGTGAGTTTAAACTAAAACCACGTTTTACCTCAATGCTCCAAGATACTCGGTCAATAGCAAATTATCCACATCCCATTTTTCTCGAGTACTTTGTTAACCCACGAAATTCATATATACATCTCATGCTCCCTGTCTCAGAATCTCGCAAAACAAAACTTACAAAAACAAAAATCTCAAACAACTAAATCAAAATATCATTGCATAAATGAAAGCATTTGAAAGTGCTCACCGAGAGTGGACTCACGTGAGGTTTTACTCATAGTTCTGCCTTGGTTCGTATTCGGTTAAGTTCGGCTTAAGTACCAGTTTAGTTGGTTCGATCGGTTCGCAGTCAGGTTAAAGGTGTGGGTTCGCTGGTGCGTTATAGCTCATGGTGGGCTGATCCTTTTGGCTCATCCATTCATATATGTGTGGGTTCTGTTGGGGGTTATCTCCCAGAACAGGGTTAAGACAATCAATGACAGTAGCAATACCACTAGGTGGTTACCGGATATCACTTGGAATCGTGTGATCACTTTCCAAAGTAAACTATTCGACCCTAATGCCTGGGTATCACGAATATCTACTTGGGATAAGACCAAATGCAGTTAGAGAATTAGGCACAATTCTATAACCCTTTCGCTAATAAGTGTTTAGTGTTTTCTGTCTGTATCTCATGCATAAACAGATCTCCTATATATAGGAGGTTACTCTTGAGCTATTCCAATGGAATTATGAGTATTAATCGGCACATTAATAGCCTCATAAATATCCCCATTATAGCCGTTAGTGGTTACATGACCAATTAAACGTGGTCATAAAGAAGTTGTAACTGCCATTTAGCAGTACTTTCCATAAGCAGTACTTTCCACTAGCAGTACTTTCACTTGCAGTGGAAGTACAGCCTATCAGTGGAAACACTGCTTATCAGTACTTTCATAGCACTATCAGTGGATACACCACTTCAGTGGAAACACTGCCTATCAGTGGAAACACTGCCTATCAGTGGAAACCACAAGCAGTACTTTCCACAAGCAGTACTTTCCACAAGCAGTACTTTCACCAATACAAACCACTATCAGAGTCAGGGTGTTCATGGACCTTATGGGTGTACACTCCGTACCTCCTAACCCATTACAAGGTGTGAACTAATCCCACAAGTGCACTAAATTTTCCAACAATCCTCCCCAAATTTAGTTCACTTCCTTTGCATGAAAAATAAACATCAATCAAAACATGTGCATAAACGAAAATGTCCTGAGGATTGAATTTCCATCTTAGTAAATTACACGTTCAAATATTCGAGAATCAGGGTGTTCTAAGAATTGAACCCTTCAACCCATTTGAATACCTGAAGATAAAATACACACAAGTTTTCAAACACTTAACAGCTCCTGACACTATACAAGCCATGTGTCCATATCCAAATTCATAAATGTTGTAAAAGCTAAAAGTCCAAAGCTTCCTGAAGCGGCAAAACTTCAACATTTACATATGTGGTTCCTCTTTAGTCATGCTCCTGCCAAGCACTTTTTCAAAGAAAATTAACCATTAAGAAGTAAAGACTTCATCCTCCTTTCAGCAGGTTCTGAGCACAACCTTGGGATGTAAATAAACATGTGCTCCAGTCCACTGAATGTTCAGCTTTCCACATTGAACTCAGCTCCCAAGTTTCCTTAGGAGGGAGTTGGGTGTCCTAGCATTCAGTGACTAAGTTGGACTTAAACTCATCCCTTTAGCAGACTTTATAACCAAGTCTCTAGCCAGACCCTTCGTCAAGTGATCAGCTAAGTTCTGTTGAGATCTCACAAACTCTATAGATACCACCCCATTCATGATAAGCTCACGAATCATGCTATGCCTGACACCTAAGTGTCTAGACTTACCATTGTACATCTGGCTATAAGCCTTAGCCAATGTAGCTGCACTATCACACCGGATAGAAATAGGTGCTATAGGTTTAGGCCACAATGGAATCTCAAGAAGCAAGTTTTTCAACCATTCAGCTTCTTTACCAGCAGCTGCTAGAGCCACAAATTCAGATTCCATTGTTGAACTGGTGATGCAAGTTTGCTTCTTGGATGCCCAAGAAATTGCACCTCCACCAAGTAGGAATACCCAGCCACTGGTAGACGAATTGTCTTCAGTGTTACTGATCCAACTTGCATCAGTGTAACCTTCCAACACTGATGGGTAACCAGTATATGAGAGACTATAATCCATAGTTCTCTTCAAATACTTCAGTACCCTTTGAACTGCTTGCCAGTGATGAGCACTAGGATTGCTAGTATACATGCTCAATTTTCCCACTGCAAAACCAATATCAGGCCTTGTACAAGTCATGGCATACATCAGGCAGCCAATTACCCTAGAATACTCAAGTTGAGATACAGCCTTGCCATGATTAGGCATCAGCTTCTCACAAGTATCCATAGGTGTACTCACTGGAGTACAATCAAAGTAATTGAATTTCCTCAGTACCTTCTCAATATAATGAGACTGAGAGATAGAAATTCTTTTACTTTCATGTTTAATCCTTATACCAAGGATAACATCAGCCTCCCCCATGTCTTTCATGGAGAACCTTGATGAAAAAAATTCCTTTGTCAGGTCAACCTGATTTTGGTCAGTGCCAAAGATCAACATGTCATCAACATATAGACAAATGATGACTCCTTTACCAGATTCATCAAATTTGCTATATACACATTTGTCAGCTTGGTTAAGAACATAACCACTAGACAAAACCACTTCATCAAATTTTTGATGCCATTGCTTAGGTGCCTGCTTAAGTCCATAAAGAGACTTAATCAGTTTACACACCTTGTTTTCATTGCCAGGCATGATGAAGCCCTGAGGTTGGTTCATATAAACCTCCTCTTCCAATTCACCATTCAAGAAAGCTGTTTTCACATCCATCTGATGAATAACCAGATTGTGAATAGATGTCATAGCAATCAGCAGTCTTATGGTACTGATACGAGCCACAGGGGCATAAGTATCAAAATAGTCTATTCCTGACTTTTGTTTAAAGCCCTGAATGACTAGTCTAGCCTTGAACTTTTCAATAGTTCCATCTACCTTCATTTTCCTTTTGAAAATCCATTTGCAACCCAAAGGTTTGCAACCAGGAGGTAGATCAACCAACACCCAAGTGTTGTTGCCCATGATGGAATCCATCTCATCATTGATTGCTTCTTTCCAGAAAGCAATATCCTGGGACTTCATTGCTTCTTCAAATGTTTTGGGGTCATTCTCAACAATGAAGCAATAGGAGTATTGGTCTGAGACCTCATCCCTAGTACCTTCAACTAAGTATAGTTGAAACTCAGGTCCAAATGACTTTGGAGTCCTGACCCTTTTGCTCTTCCTGAGCACAGGTTCAGGTTGCTGAACCACAACCTCATCAGGGACCACTGATGGTTCATCATCAGGGACCTCTGATACACCAGTGTCATGAGTTCCATTAGGAATCCTCTGACTTGGTCTAGGGACTGATGAGAATCTATTCTCATCAAAGTCTGCATCCCTTGATTCAATTATTGAGTTAACTGAAACATGTTCATTAGGTTCAATAACATAGAACCTAAAAGCCTTGGAATGCTCAGCATATCCAACAAAGATGCAGTCAATGACTCTTTCACCCAAAGTCTTTTGCTTTGGATCAGGGAGTCTTACAACAGCCCTACAACCCCAAACCTTGAGATAGTTCAGGTTGGGTTTCCTTTTAGTCCAGAGTTCATAAGGGGTAACCTTGTTCCTTTTGTTTGGAACCCTATTTAATAAATAGCAAGTTGTTAACATAGCTTCACCCCAGAACCCTTGACTCAGTCCTGAATAGGACAACATGGAATTAACCATCTCCTTCAGCACCCTGTTTTTCCTTTCAGAAATACCATTTTGCTGAGGAGTATAAGGGGCAGTTGTTTCATGGATTATTCTAACAGACTGAAAGTACTGAGTATCCATGTACTCACCTCCCCTATCAGTCCTTAATCTTTTGATTAAAGACCCAAGTTGTAATTCAACTTCAGTTTTAAACACTTTGAATTTATCTAATGCTTCATCCTTGGTATGTAATAAATAAACATAACACAATCTAGAAGCATCTTCAATAAATGTCACAAAGTACTTCTTATTCCCCAAAGAAGGAGTGGCATGCAAATCACACAGGTCACTGTGAATAAGCTCCAAGATCTTAGTCTCACGACTAACACCCTGAAAGGGTTTCTTGGTTATCTTGGTCAACATGCAAGTTTTACACTTTTCAGTGTCCATGTCAAAAGCAGGGATTAAACCATCCCTAGACATATCTTGCATCCTTTTATAGTGAACATGACCAAGTCTAGCATGCCAAAGGTTAGAATCAGTCTGATCATATGTGGTCACAAAAGCTGAAATAACACTGTCAGTGGTAATATTAAGCCTGAACATTTGATTACATAAATAACCAAAACCAATAAAAACACCACATTTAGAGAGAACAAATTTATCAGATTCAATAACTTGTTTATATCCATGATTATTCAAAACACTACTTGAAACCAAGTTCTTCCTGATATCAGGAACATGAATAACATTAAACAAAGTTACAATCTTTCCAGAACTAAACCTAAGATCTACACAACCACGACCATGCACCAAGGCTGTTGACTCATTTCCCATGTGAAGAATAGAACCATTATTCAGTGACTCATAAGTCTTGAACCAGCTTCTATCTTTGCACACATGAACTGTTGCACCAGAGTCAACCCACCACGCAACATCATCATCCTGCACATAAAAAGATTCAGATACATATGTAACATAATAAATCTGAAAAGACTTATTAAACATATTCTGACCTTTCAGTGAGTTGGCTGAACCACCACTCCCTGAACCATTAGTGCCTGATCCATTGGCTTTACCACCAATTTTAACACCTTTGCAGTCCCTTTTAATGTGACCAGTCTTGCCACATTTCCAACAAGTAGGTGTTGCCTTCTTGTTAGGATTTTCCCTTGTGTTATCATGAAATTTGCGTTTGCCTTTGTTGTCATTGTACCTGATGGAGTTGTTATGCTCCACCATATTGACAACAGATGGTCCAGCAGCATTGCCACTCTTTGGCTTGTCATTATCCTGCACTTTGAGAGATTCCTCAATATGCAGATGACTGACCAACTCAACAAGAGTTAACTCCTCCTTCATATGTTTCAAGGTATGCTTGAAATCTTTCCATGAAGGAGGGAGTTTGTCAATGACACAAGAGACTTTGATAGCCTCATCCATGTTCATTTGGTGTTGTGTAAACCTTCCAAGTATTCCAAGAAGTTCATTGTATTGTTCCATAACTGGTCTTGAATCAGTCATTTTGTAATTTGTGAAATTACTAACAAGGAACTTCTTACTTGATGCATCCTCAGCCATATATTTGGCATCCAAGGAATCCCACAGTTCTTTGGAAGATTCAAAGTTCTGATAAATATCAAACAAAGAATCAGACATACCATTCAGAATAAGACCTCTGCATATGTAGTCATCATTCTCTCACTTGCTCCTCCTCCTGATCTGCTCCACAGTAGCATCATCACCATCATCAGGAATTGGAGTAGTCAGCACATAGACCACACTCATGCTTGACAGCAAGAAGTGCATCTTCTTCTGCCACCTCCTAAAGTCCACCCCTTCAAACTTGTCCAGCTTAGCAAAGTTTGAAGCCATGTGTTTCATTGCAGCAGTTGCCATTGATTATCACAAAATAGTTTACTTTGATTGTTGGGGGTTATCTCCCAGAACAGGGTTAAGACAATCAATGACAGTAGCAATACCACTAGGTGGTTACCGGATATCACTTGGAATCGTGTGATCACTTTCCAAAGTAAACTATTCGACCCTAATGCCTGGGTATCACGAATATCTACTTGGGATAAGACCAAATGCAGTTAGAGAATTAGGCACAATTCTATAACCCTTTCGCTAATAAGTGTTTAGTGTTTTCTGTCTGTATCTCATGCATAAACAGATCTCCTATATATAGGAGGTTACTCTTGAGCTATTCCAATGGAATTATGAGTATTAATCGGCACATTAATAGCCTCATAATTATCCCCATTATAGCCGTTAGTGGTTACATGACCAATTAAACGTGGTCATAAAGAAGTTGTAACTGCCATTTAGCAGTACTTTCCATAAGCAGTACTTTCCACTAGCAGTACTTTCACTTGCAGTGGAAGTACAACCTATCAGTGGAAACACTGCTTATCAGTACTTTCATAGCACTATCAGTGGATACACCACTTCAGTGGAAACACTGCCTATCAGTGGAAACACTGCCTATCAGTGGAAACCACAAGCAGTACTTTCCACAAGCAGTACTTTCACCAATACAAACCACTATCAGAGTCAGGGTGTTCATGGACCTTATGGGTGTACACTCCGTACCTCCTAACCCATTACAAGGTGTGAACTAATCCCACAAGTGCACTAAATTTTCCAACAGGTTCGAGTTCCGATAGTGTTCAATTTTGATTAGGTGCTATTGCTCGTATTCATACTAGTGTTCGTACTTATGTTCGTGTTTGATCTCGAGTTCGGTTTTAGGCTCCTTTTTGGTCTGTTCATGTTGGCATCGGAGGTACATTTTTTTAACGAATCATTTATATACACAAATAGATAGTAAATGTAAGTATTATATAAGGAAAAATCTTGCTACATGGTAATCTTTGTATGACCAATTTGCATCTACTGAATTATGCATGAAAGCATGCATATTATATACTGTAACAATAAATCGTTATATGGGTTTATGCTTGTAGTTGGCGATTAAAGATATAGAACTTTAAAATGGAACAAAGTATCAGATATAAGTTTTAGTCTATGAAACCATGCATGATTAAAATCTATCATAAATAAACATGAACATAGATTTTGAGATCTTAATATATAAAGAGCTATATGGTTACTACACTGATTTTCAAATGGATAATATGAACTAAAGCCATGGTGTCGGTTTGGTTAAACTTGGGACGTTTTGAACTCGTTTTGTTTCACTAAATGTACACCGAGAATGGGTTTTGTTTAGTTGGGTCTCGGTATGGTTTCGTGGTTCGAATACGTTACATTTTCCGGGTTCGATAAGAATTATAAGCATAATACTAAATACGCTACATTTTGGTTTGGAGAAATTTTGAGACATGCATGCATGTATTTGTAATACGTATTCAAGAAGACTACTAGTAAACCTGAATTTGCACTTTTAACCTTAAAGTTTGGTGGTTTTCACGTTTAAACCCTAGACTTTGCTAAATGACATATTAGACCCTAGTCTTTGGAAAATTGTCACAATCAACTCTAAACTATTATATTGGTAATATTAAGCGTTAAGTTTAATAAATTGTCATTGTAATTCGGAAAGTTGCTAATTCGGGAAACTTACTAAATTTGGAAAGTTTCTAAAAATGGAAGGAAACCTTAAATATGAATAATTATGAATATGAGATGGTTTCTAAAACGCAAACGATCATTATTCGTGTAGATCCGCGGAGGAAGAAGTAGCCTTTGGTTACTTATACATTTTGGTGATTGCTTATGGTTTGAGGTACAGATATTCTTTCCCTTTTCAGTAGGGACATCTTTGTATGTTCTGATCCTTTGATATGATCCTTTGCTATGACCCCCCTATGATGATCCTTTGTTTGCTTTCTGAATTGATTCGTATGCTATGATTCTTCGATATGATTCGTTCCATTTTGACTTCGGTATGATGTGTTATGATATGATTCAACTACTATGATTTGTACGCTTATGATTCGGTATGATTTGGATATGATTATGATTTGTACGTTCTGCCCCTTTTGTTACGAGCCAACTAGTCATGGAGGTACCATGACCATGTCATTGATGGCACCAATGGCATGACACTATCTGGGGCGGTGTGATTAGTCTCCGGCGTCCCCATTATGATTTGATATGATTTGATATGATTTGTGATTTGTGGCGCCTTATTTGCATGTGTATACCTGTCTAGCTAACGGGGTACATATTGCCTTATGTATGGGGGGCGTATGGATGCATCCTAGGCTTATGATTTGATATGATATGATTTGATATGCTTTGGTATGATTAGTATGGATTTGGCGTTTGGGTTGTGTGTGCCTTGTACCCCATCTCGCATTTTGGTACTTGTGAGGTCTCCCCTCCCTGGACCCTTTTGTAAGTAGTGTCCTTTATGTGGCATGTTGGACGCATAGGATTATTTGCTCGTGGGCATCCTTCATTTGTGATTCATTAAACTTCATTGGATTATGTATTCATATGTTCGTTGTGTTCTTCATGTGGCATGTTGAACACCTTTTGCTTTGGTATTTATTATGTTCTCTTCATGACCTGATCCTTTATGGTTTATGATCTCTCATTCACTTGGATTTGTTATCTTTTGCTCATTTGATACGTATGCCTTCATTCAGTTACTCGGTTGACCTTTTGTGCACTCAGAATCCTTATCTAGTCCATCCAACAACTATGTGGTGTTATTGTTAATTGATTTTATGATACTTTCATTCCATACATTGTGAATACTAAACTTCTGTTATCAGATTTTTACTTCATATGTTTATAATGCTATGACATGAGTATGTGATTCTCTTGTTTATTATATTGATGTATGACTACGTGAATTGCCGACTCTCCATGCTGATATATGATTACCTGAATTACCGGTTGCCATGCTAGTATGAAATTATCCGGTTACCATGTTAAGATGTGCTTATGTGATTTGTCTAGATGTCATGCTTGTATGTAAATCTGTGACTTAGCGGCTTTTGGTGATGTCCGTATATAATTACTTTTTAAGTTATAATTATCATTTAATGTACTATCTGCTAATTATTGGTTTTCCATGATTACATTTATGCACATGATTACTTGCTGACATAACTTGATTGACTTATGTGTGTACCTGTTGAACTGTTTAGTTGCCATGTTATAATCTTGCTTAGTATTACTACTGATGATGCTACTTAGTATGATGACTGTACAGCTGTTGCTATTTACTATATGGAGAAATTGCCATAGTTGATCTATATCATGTAGTTTACTGCCTGCTTATAGAGTATAGTTTAGTTATATGTATTTGAATTGTTGTCTTGCTTGTTTTGCCATAACATGTTGTTAGTCGTTCTGCTGCTTGTCATGCTCTCACAATATTTGGTTACATGTTTAATTATGATGCTGCCTTTCATCTTTTATGTGATTCTTTGAATGCTTGAATATTTATATGTGCTTGTATGTATTCGCGGTTATGCTATTTGCTATGGGGTTTATTTGATTACGTTCTTGGTGGATATATGTTATGATGTTTTCTGCAGGTTTCTCATTGACTCATTCTATTTCGTTCATTCGTTATGATCTCGTTGTCACCTTTTGATTCATTTTGAACCATTGTTATATTTAGCTTTTGATTTTTGTCATATCTGTTCACTGAGCTTTTTAAGCTCAGCCGCCTTTTATTTTTCTGTGGCGGCAGGTTCTAGCAGGGCTATGGGCAAGAGTGAGAGTTGAGGCTTAGAAGACCTACCCTATTTTGATATTTCACTTAATTATGGATTTATATTTCAGATTTGTATTTCTTTGGTATTTCTATTTTGGATTTCTGGTTGTATTTATCATTTTGGAGTTATGATGTTCATAACTTTATTTTATTTGTATGATAAAACTTCCGCTTGCGTTACTGTATGCTTTGTATGACACCATAATGTGGCATTCTGACCCGTATCAGGTTGGGGTGTTACACCATATGTCTATATCACTATATCACTACAAGATTGTAAATACTGTAGAAAAAATTGCAGGGGGGAAATTACTCAAGAGTAGGGAATATTTTGGTTTTGAACTTGAAATGACCTAATTAATTAACACTAATATGGATTATGTTTTTCGACTTCAAACGATGGCGTTTAAACACTCCATAACATTTGTTAAAAGCCTTCATTTCAATCTGTTAGCTGAAGATTTATCTTATAGATGCCAATAAACTAGCGACTTCGGATATCAAGTTATGCACACCTTATATGTAACACCCCAACCCGACAAGGGTAAAGATATCACAATACGGTTTCATATCAGAACTTTAACTAATGTACAATAGCGGAAGCCTTTACAAAAACTTACAAAAGATAATATAAATAACTTATATTCAAAATAAATCTAAGATCTCTATGGTCAAAAACTTGCTCTCAGCTCTACTCTCAAGCCCAGATCAGCTATCCCATAAGCTCATCTTGAATGCTAAATACCTGCCGCAGGAAAAGAAAAATGCGGTTGAGCTTACAAAGCCCAGTGAACAGATATAACGAAACAAAAGCTAAACAAAACAAATATACGAATAACGAAAATAAAATGAAATAATGACGAAGGATCTTTTAGGATTCTGCGGAAGCACAAATATACAGAAATCCAAACAACCACATAACAGTTTAGACATCACATAACACATTAAAGACACAAAAACAAACACATCAGAACAACCAAACGCACAACATATCGAATAACAGATTACGTATAAGCCAAACGGAAAGTCTCAAAACTAACGGAAACAGTCCTAGAAAATAAACATGGCATTCATACAAATCAAGTAATCAACATCTATAGCACTTAATTCAATAATATAGCAGCGGAAATAGCAGACAGGTCATGGCAGACATAATAGCTAAACCAGTTCTCATATCAAATCCTAACCTTAGCAGAGTTTTAACATGGCAGGTCACATATGCAGACAGATAATTAACCTCCAAAACACTCAATTTTACACTAGCACATTCATCTCACAGATCAACGCATTCACGTAACAATAACAACTCATAATATCAAATATACGAATCAGGTTTTAACGTATTAATCCTATCCTAGCATGGCAACTAATAATCACTTAAACAAATACATCATAAGCACATTCACTAACATATCATATCAGAAATATCTTTCTTCTTAAAAAGGTAACATCAGAAAATATATGGAGTAGCTAGCTCCCAGATTTTGTGAAGACGCGTATTGCACACGACATCATTCACCAGATAACATATCAGATAACAGATCAGATCTAGGATGCATCCATACGCCCCTTCCTACATATTCAAAAATATGCTTCACCATCCAGAGACGTGGCAGAACATCACTCTACTGCCCTAGAGTCATATCAGAGGTGCATCACTGATACGGACATGGAACCCCCATGACTAGTGAAACATTCGGTTCAGTTAACAACTGACCTTAGTCAAACAGATTTTCAGATATAGCACAGATCATAGTCAAACTCAAGGTCACAGAATCATATCAGATAGTTCATATCATAAGGTCCATATTCAGATAATCGGAAATCATAAGTTCATATCATAGTGGCATATCATATGTTCATAAACAGACGTTCATAACCAGAGGTTCATAATCATAGGTTCATAATCCAATATAGCAGGGTTCAACACTTGTATATATCAAAGTCTTCCTAACATAAGTTCACATCAGATATTGCATAGTTCACTAGAACATAAATTCATATAAACAACATATCAAACATTCAGAAAAGGGTTCATAGAAATGGCATTGGGAATCCTAATGAGCATAATAGGAAAACGAACGAAAAGAACATCATAAGGAACCTTTACTGAAAAGGTCGGAATATCTGTACGATAACACAAGTGTCTTAAAGTAAGACAGAATATCCGTACCTTAAAGCAAATGAGAGAAAAGCAAATGAATGAACGAATACGAAGATGTAACGTCGCGTCTCCTCCAACGAATCTACATGGATTATGATTTATTTAATACTTATTAGTATCATTAATGTCATAACGGATTAATCTCATTAATACTTTTAGAGTTGTCAGATTGTTCTCATTTTTAGTGACGGACAGAATTCCAACATTTTAGAGTATTAGTCATTAATTAGCCAAACTTATGGGTTACAAATGACAAACGGTAAATTTAAGGGTTTAATATGATAATTATCTTATTTTGAGGACTTATAGGATCATCTTTCAAAGTATAGGGTTTACAAATGTCAATAACGGATTTTAGGACTCTCTTTCAAAATAGTTTACATAATCCTTTATAACTTACATGATTAACCAAAACTCACACGTAACATTGTTCGAATGCAAACCTTAATGAGACCATGCGTATTCTAATTTAATTCATTATAACTCACGCATGTTCACGACACACGCTTAGTACTAGCTCATTTACTCCTAATCAATGGTTATTAATGATTCCAAGACTTACCATTCTCACATGAAATAACGAATCTACACACTTATCCTTTTAACCTTAATCAACTTCCTATTTATGTTCTAGGGTTTCCATACTTTTAATATCATTTATTACGCATTTAAATCACATGTTACTTCTTTTAATGATTTCTACTTTGACCTAGAACGTATATGAAAAACAAACCGAAGTTTCCTCAAAACTCATGCATGTCCTTACGTAATTTATTTACACACGTTGACCCTTAATTACCCAAAATTACCTATTGCACCCTTAACATCTTTAATTATATGACCTAACCTTATATTATCAGATTTTACACTTTTAGCCCAAAGGTTTTAGAATTTACAAAACATACCCTTTTAAGTTAAATACAATTCGAATGGCCCTCTAAATATCCAAATTTACACGTTTAACCCCCATACTTATTTTTATACGTTTAGTACCATTATTTTACTGTTCAAAAAAATAACCTTTAAGTTTCATAATTTACAAAACCAACCCAAAACTTTTATGTAAAACCGAATAATGCATAATTCAAGTACAAGCCCTAAACCTAGATTAAACCAATCATTACTTCCTCATTACTACTGTATTAATGACCCTTAAGTACAACAAGCAAACCCTAATCGCCCCTTTTTAAATCTTTCCTTTTTTTTATATACGATCGAACAAATAAAACCCCAAACAAATCACACAAGCTTCGAATTCATGAACATGTATTTTATACAGGTCGTATATCATATAAGAGTCCTTAGAAAATTAATATCATGGTCCCAAAAATTGTTATACGCTCATTCGTTATTTTATACGCTTTTAGGGTTTTAATTCCAAATAATTTCATACGACTTATTTAACATGCATGGCTAATTTTTACGTGTTCTATATGACTTGTAGGACTGAAAATAATATTAGGAACATACCCTTGATGAGCTTTGGTCGTTAGAACAAAAGAAACCAAAAAGCTCCTATCGCCGAAACCCTAATTGACCCAAAAACTAATCACGATCGAGACAGCACCTTAGAGCCTCGAACCAGATTTTTATCACCTTCTTTACCTTTAAACTCGTCCTAGAAAAATGGCTTTAAGCCCTGGAAATCAGATGTCGAATTTTGGAGGGTTTTGGGAGTCGGTTTAGGTTTAATCGGTTTTAGGGATTGTTGGGGATAAAAATATGGACCGTATAATGTATATATATATGGTTTACTATTTTTCTTGTGGGCTTTATAATATATTGGACTTAAAATAAATGGACTCTTAATTTTATAAATTTATATTGGGCTTTTATTAATTAAATTCTTTTATAAAACAAATTTAATATATGCGGCTAATTATATAAAATACAAAACGAATTTTATAAAATCATAAACTATAAAAATTACCTTTTTCAAAGTGTTTAATATTTATTTAGATCATGTGGGATATTTCTTAATAATTTTCTGAATTTACATAGCTTATTTGGTATTCTTCAAATTAATTATTCATATTTTTTGATTTTAGGAGTATTTTGGTCTTTTGTGAATTTTAGAAATTCCAGGTATTACATTATATAAAAATGTTACGAAGTAGTTTAGATTTATCTTATAGATGCGAATAAACTAGTGACTTCGGATGATATCAAGTTATGCACACCTTATATAAAAATGTTACGAAGTAGTTTAGTGAGTTTTCTAATAATAGCCATTTAGAAGGTAGTAAGAAATAGACATATTTTTTTTGAACGAAGAAATAGACATACCAGAAAAGGAAAATATATAAAAACTATAATTTGTTTAACCGCGTTTCAAAAAGTGTCTCTATCGCTCGACTTCCATTTAATTTCCATACGTACCCCTTCACCTCCCGCTTCATAAAACAGCACCATCATCATCATCAGACCTGCATTGTGGAATAAATTACTCCGTGTGTGTGTGTTTTTTTTTTATTTAAAAACACATTTGCTTCTGCTACTTCAATCTCCGGCCTTTCACGATCTTAAAGGTTGGTTATCTTCAAATTTTGCTTTTTCAGTTTTATCTAGGCAAACGTTATGAAATGTTTTTTTCTATAAAAAGTGAAGCTGGGAAAATGATGGGGAATGGAATAGCAAAAAGAAGAGAGAAAATTCCTCAAATAGCACAAAAGAAAAAACCATAGTCTCCTTTCTAGCAAAAATAAAATAAAGACCACAACAAAAACAATTTTTTTTTTATTTATTTAATTTTTTTTTTGAAGAAAGACAAAATTTAGTCGCACAAAAGTAATACTAGATTTATTTTGAGATTTGGCTTTTTTGGCTAGAAAGTGGACTAAGGTTCCATATAAATATATTTGATTGGTAAAAGTGTTTAAAGTAAATATGTCAGCTGCTTTAAGCAATTTGTCCTATTTTTATATGGATATATTTGATTTGACACACGACTCGTGGACAGGGTTTCTAGCGGGTGCACGGGACTCCTATAGATTTTTTCGATTTAGTGTTAATCTTTGAATAAAACATCAATTTTCCTAAATGCATTTTTTAAATGCACCCGATACTTCAAATGTGTTTCTATATTACGGTTCCAAAAAATTTGTGCACCCGGTCATAGTTGGTCATTGTTTCGTCCCTGCGGGAACTCAAACATACCACCACCAACTGAGTCTAGTGGTCAGGTTTGCTGATGTCCCTACAAGTGATCTCATATTCAAACCTTCCTGGTAAACATCGTGGGGGTGGCAATGGAAAGGATTTGAAAACGAGACGCCTTTGCATCTGAGTCAAAAACTCACCCTCCTCCTCGGATAACTTGAACAACGAAATATATTTTAATGGTTGTTGGTTGTGGCTAATTTTATTGGTAAATTCATTTGAGTTCTTCTTGCTACACGTATATCTAGTTTTAGGACGAAAAAAAAAAAAAAGTAGTGGATCGAGAATCTGGAAGCCAGACTCTGATTTGACATCGATATGATCACCATCGGGCCTTTAGCCTAGTGGTATCAGAGTGAGAATTATTAATGTCCCCAAGCATGTGGTTACGACCAAGTCATGTCTAGGACATGTGTCGTTTATGTGAGGTGTGCGAAAATGGATACTTTAGGTGTGCGTATGTGTTAGTTTGTTTTTCTAAACAAATATCTTCGATACTAATCTAAATATTGCCTATTAAACATTAGGACTCCATACACAGTGTCTTGACTATGCCATGTAAGTATGTAACTATGGCCAGAGGAGGTATTTCGGATTCCTGATATTAAAGTGCTTGTTCTTTCTGAAATTACTAGATAAATAGTTATCAGTAGTGTGTTTGAGATTGCTTGTCTGATTTAAACAATGCAATGAGCATATAAGAACTTTGGTGGCGTTTGGGGTAAGCTTATTAGCTTATCGCATATCAGAACATAAAAAGTTGTTTGAGGTATCCAAGCTACCTATAGATTAACATAGCAGTGTTACGTTAACTGTTTTACATAAGCTATGAGGGAGGATTTTTTTCTGTAGGAGCTTCTCAACTCATTTGTTAATAAGCTAATAAACCATAGCTCTTTTAAATTCGCTAACCCAAACACCCCCTTAAATAAGCAATCTCAAGAAAAACATCCATATTTACTTTTCTAGATTGAAATGTTGTTTTACACCTGTAGTGAATGTTTTGCCTTTTTTATGTGTATGGAATTTTGTGTCATAACTTGGCTGATTATTTTATAATTGATCATGTTACACATCAACCTTCACGCAACCCCTTCACGCAACCTCTGTGATGCTACTTTTTGTGATTTTAGTGTCATCACTTATATTTCGTGTAATTATGATTTACTTGAGATCATGGGCTTAGTCAGGTTTAGCTTATAGTCGAGTCAAGAGGTGCGGAGTGCACACTCGTTCTAGCTAGCCTGATGCCGCTACAACTAAGTGCGGGAGTCAAGGGGGCCCAGGTCAAGGGGCAGCGCCCTTTGCGGGGTCAAGGGGCAGAGGCCGTTGTTGGGGTCATGGGTCAAGGGGCAGCGCCCCAAAACCTAAACGGTTTTTAGGACTCGGGTACTACCCATTTTTTCCACCAAAAGACACAGCTTTTACCTAGAGTTGTGACTCTTCCCGCCAACCGCTTTTAACCGAAAATGACTAACTCTCGGTTGTGTAAATATAACAGACTTGATCTCTTTCAAACAGAACTTAAAAAGCAACTTTGTGTGTATTGCTTTGTTCTCTCGTGCCTTAGAAACAAAGTGTTATTCTCTGAATTATCCAATTGAGGATTTCGTGATACCCGAGGCATATAGGGTCGAAATACTTTAATCTGAAAGTGGCTCTACACGATTCAGGGAATATATCAGGATTGTTTTGATTATTAGCACTCACACACACCCAAATTCCAACACTAAAGACTTTATGTTTTGTACATTTTTGTGTGGCAACATTTTCTATATTTCAAGTTTCTCAGTAATTGTTTCAAATTCACTAGATTCAAGTTGTTAGCATTATGTTTTCAGCTCTTTGTACTATTTAATGTAACTTTGGGATGACACCTTCTTTCTGAGATTTTGGACTAAAGCAATACTTTTATTTGCTAATGCAGTACCATGGAACCGATGTATTCACTCTGGTTTCTTTTCATGGCCTACATATTATATTCTGATGAATCACTCGACTCCAGTATCAAACGAGTTATTGATACTTTTGATTTCCATGGAGAATCAGGTTTAATTCAGTTTTGGAGATGCAGCCCACTTGGGGATCCAAACGACATTGGTTGCAGTCTTAGATTGGCTGATCAATTTTGTTTATCAACTCTACACAACAACAGACTCATGGATTATAGGATGACGTGTTTCTTGAGGAATCCTTTTATTGGACTCGCGACAAATGTGGGAAACTGGTTTGCTGGGCGAGCAGCTCAAACAAGGGTCGGAGATCATAGGACAAGACATGTTGTGCTCAATCATGATCATCAATACGTTGATGAAGCATCAGGTATGGGACAGTTAGTTGTGCCTGTCTACTCTAATAATCTGGGTGATGGGTTGAAATTTGCTGGAATCATTGAGCTTGTCACAACTCAACCTAAAGAAAGTTACGTGGCTGATTTCAATAGAATTCACGATTTACTCATGGTTAGTTTTTTTTTACTTTAATTTGTTGAAACATCGTCATATAAGTTTATCTGTTTCCTATAACAACTTTTATGCAACAAAACTTACCATACAGGTAAGTACCCAGAAGCAAAAATAAGATTAGGTGCCTTTCGGATATAAAAAAAATGAGTAGGGGGTGTTTGGCTGAAGGGGTTGTGTTTAAGGGCATGTGGCAAATGTGGATTGGATAATGACTGAATATATTTTTTTAAGGGTATGGGTTCAAAGGCATGGGTTTAGTAGCCGCTAAGTCAGTGTATAGCGTAAAGCTCGCTATTTTCTTCGACATATGGCCCTCGGGCCGATTATCGACATTTTGCAGATATTAGGCATCCTCCATAACCATCTAAAAGGGGTGGGTTTTGTAATCTATATGCATTAACATTTCTATTCCCATATATTCTTAAACCCTTACGCGTAGTGATTCCTTGCAAAGCAAATAACTACTTGAAGATGGTGAACTTAAAACCATCATGAATAATTATATCTAAATAAAACCATTATGTTAGATGAAGTCATTAATGTTTTTTTTGTTCTTATCTTTGTAGATGGTGAACTTAACATCTACATATATGGGGAAGACGATAAAAGTTAAATACAATGATAATACTGTGAAGTTTACCCTGCCATTTTCGGCCAAACTCGCGAACTTGCAGGAGCAAGTTACAACGAGGTTCAAGGAATTGAAGAACAAAACGTTTTGTATAAAATATGAAGACACCGATCGGAACTGTCATTCAATTTTGAGTGACCAAGACCTTGAGTTTTGCATTGGTGAGTCTATTTCAAACAGGACAACAGTCATTAGAATGTTTGTTGACCATGTGGTAGGATGATAGTGTTTTTTGGTCTCTGATGAATAATGATACTAAAGTGTGCATAGTTAAAGGTAGATATAATGGACTTAAAACTATCTTTAGTTTCTGTTTAGATTAGCATAAGCATAGAGCTATATACAATGATAGGAGCTGGTTCTTTAATTTTTCTGGATAACCGGTCTACGCCCCTCACGAAACTAATACTTATGATGTTGTAAGGATGTGAACAGTGTGGAGATAAAAGAGAAAAAGAACAGAGGGACTCATTACCCGTTTTCGCTGAATATTAACATCCAAATGTGTGGCTAATAATAATACATAAATATGTGTAGAGGTGCAATATTTTTTAGCTGTGCATTCCAAGGTCGGTTCAATAAGTAATAAAAATGTTGACAGGTCAGAGTGCAGAAAGGATTTATCATGGTTGAAGCAACTTTGATGAAGCACAGTACTTGTTTCATATAATGAAATAAGGATGTAACTCTAGCATTTTCAAAATACCAGGAATTTAACCGTTTTCACATTCAAGTAACAAAATAAAGACCAATAGTCATTATGTAATCATGTGTTTTAAAGACACTTTTTTAGATAAAACAAATCTGAAGACATATTTAAGCCATCAGCCACTCCCACATTAGCTGAATAAAGGAACATGAAGTACGTGGACGATCCAATCAACCATAACATTAAGGTAGATATACAAACAGCATTCAAACTCAGAAAAACAGAAAATTAAGAAAACACATCACCATTCAACATTGATTTGGTTCCTTTACCAAACTTCCATGGCAATAGCATTGGAGCGCAGCAAATGGATACACTAGAACCGAAGGCTGACTCAAAGAAGTTCCTAATGCCAAATACAAGCTAACAAGGATAAACATAGAAGGGTAAAAATGTTTATGAAAGGTGACCTTGTTATGGTGAATTTACAAAAAGAGAGGTTTCCAGTTGGCACTTGCAAGTTAAAGAAGAAGAAAATTGGTCCTTATCGAACTTCTGAAAAAGATCAGCAGACCTGCCGACAGACTTGACAGAATCCAATACCTTCAACATCGCCTGTCAGGTTGACTACTACCCTCCTGATGAGCTCCATAAAGCCTGCTAATAACCCGTGTTCTATTCCTTTTGAAACAGGGGAGAATGATTGCAGACATAATATGGAAGCAGATAAGGGATGTAGAAATACTGTCTGATACTATTTCTCTTAAGGTTCTTGCGGACATTTGCCTTGAGAGCGCATGTTAAGAAGCATTTAATGATTGATTATGGTTTAGCATTAAAATCATTAAATATACTAATGTTTTTTGTTTGAGGGAATTTAAATCAGTTCCCATATATGTCTTCTGTTTCTACTTACCTCTTCACAGACTTTAGTCGTGAACAAACCCATGACTGCTGTGCTACTGCAGCATGTCAATCTGTTGCATTTCTATTCTCAGAACATATAGCAGCCACACTGGCAATTGTGCCCGGCCCCAAACATCCGCAACAAGGTTTTGGCTATTCACCGGCGACTTTGAAGGATCCTTGTTTATTTACATCAACTGCAGATGCTGAACTGATGCTAGAAAAAGGATAAAGGAGGGTTCCTGCAGGAACACCATTTAACTGATCAAAAGAGTGACAAATGTAATGGATAATAACTTTTTTCTTTCAGAAATATAATAAAGGATGGAGCGTGTATGTAGTGAAGGCGACTGAGAACTTGTATGATGTCTGTTGTTGGCGTATGTCACTTCCCGGCAGTTTAGTCAAATGCCGAAGAACCTAACCCCCCGGCTATAAGCCAAAACCGCTCGGCACAGCATGAAATCTCCCGGATAAGGCACACTAGCCCAGTTGGACCAAGCATATATGCAATCATGTACCGGAGGGTTAAATATAACCCCCCGGCATAACGGACACCTGACATCACCGTGTATAAAAGGAAAGGAATCTTGGTCAGAACCACTGACCCTTTCCAGGCGGAATCCAAACAGAGTAAAGTCAACTCCCGCCCAAAAGAGTCACTATCGCCCACGTGATCTCCGGGTGAGGACAAAAGCTCCGCATCTATAAAAGGAACCAAGCAACAGCATTCGAGGTTAATCAATTCTCACCCATTTTTCACAGTATTTTACTCTGACATATACATATACTCATTCTCACGCCTGAGCTTGGTCTAGGGATAAAACCCTAGGCGAGGCTAACGCGTGTTGTCTTTGTGTTTACAGATCCGAAGGTATCTAATCCGGAGGGCTCGACCGAAGGATTACCGATGGATTAGCTTGTTAGGGTAATTACAACTTTTTACCTCAACAAATTGGCGCCATCCGTGGGACCGCTATTCTAACTACCAACACTAGAAAATGGCAGGTCCTACCACCGAAACACCCCCGGGAACCTCCACGGAAACACCGCCCGGAGGCAACCCACCTAACCTAGAAGAGCAAATACTAAACCACATATCATCGCTGAAGGCATTGATACAGCAACATAACACCCAAGGAAAAAGCCCGTTACAACCCATACGGATAGATTTTGGAGATGAAGTCGAAGGACCCACCCTAGTAGAAAAGGAGAAAGACCCGAAAGGAAAGCAGGTCATGGAAGATCTACACAAGCCATACAGAGATGCCCCCAGGTCCCCGTTCACGCGACGGATAGTAGAATTCGCCGGACCAAGATATGAGTTGCCTAAGAACATAAAACTCTACAACGGATCTTCAGACCCAGATGACCATGTAACTCGTTTCTCCGGGGCAGCTAACCACGGCGGTTGGCCAATGCCGGTATGGTGCTGGATGTTCCAGCAAACTCTGGACGGTCCAGCAAGCGGGTGGTTCGAGCGATTACCCAACGGCAGCATTGACAGCTGGGAGGAGCTCAGAGATAGCTTCCTAGAGAGATTCGCGCTCAGGAGGAAGTGTTTAAAAGACCCGATGGAGCTCACGAAGATCGTGCGGAAGGCTCATGAAACCCTGCTAGAGTTCAAGGAAAGATGGACCGACGAAGCTAGCTACATCCCCGGGGTGCCAGAAATAATGCAAATATCCTCATTCACCAACGGAAGCAAATGCCCGGAGTTGGTAAAACGATTCTCAGACAGAATCCCCAAAACAGTCACGGAAATGATGAAGAGGGTAGAAGATTTTGTACGTTCGGAAGAAGCCTACAACACTACAGAACTCCCTAAGGGGGAATGGAACCGCAGGTTATGCACAGGAAGCCAGCCAGATCGAACCCCCCGAGTCGCAAACCTCCCCGACAAACGAAGAGGAGACAGGAGGACGGAGCAAAAATCCCGAAGCCAGTACAATCCCTACTACCCGACAAAGACTGATAACTACAGGAACGACCACCGAAGTGATTACAGGAGGAACCATTACAGGAACGAGGCCAGACCCATAGATTTGAACCTTCTCTCAAAAGCCCCTAAAGAAATTTTGGCTACGGAACTTCAACTAAACCTGCCACCACCCCCGCCTCTGAGAGGAGCACCAAGAAGAGAAAACTTAGACAAGTTCTGTGACTATCACGGAGAGAAGGGCCATCTCACCAATGACTGCTACCAACTCAAGGAACACCTCAGAAAAGCTTTGGAAACAGGCAAGTTAGATCATTTATTAAAAGAAGTAAGGCAAAGGGGAAGAAACCCACCCAGAGAAAATCAGCCAGGCAGAGGAAGGGTGATAAACATGGTATACGGAGGAAGAATAGACAGAAAACGAAAGAGCAACTGCCGAGAGGAAGACTGGATGAACGTTCCTATAGCTTTCCCCCCCGTTCTGCCGGGGGACGTTTCCGAAGAGCCACTAATAATCGAAGCAGATGTTGAAGGATACACCGTAAGGAGAGTTTATGTCGATCCAGGGGCAGCCGTGGAAGTAATGTACGAACACTGTTTTCAAAACCTATGCCCAGAAATCAAAGGGAAGCTAAGAGAAACGAACACACCTCAGTAGGATTTTCAGGCGAGACGATAAAGCCCCTCGGGAAAATAGACCTAAACGTGTGTTTCGGAAACGATGGCCTCTATCGCCGAGCCGTAATGACGTTTGCAGTGATAAGATCCCCCTCTCCGTATAACATTATCCTGGGACGATCAGGTATTAGGGAATTAAGGGCGATCCCCTCGACCATCCACTCCATGATAAAATTCCCAACGCCAAGGGGGTGGCAACCCTGGTTACCAGATCAGTAATCATCTCTGAATGTAGGAGGTTGGAAAGACATTTCATGACAAAGGAGTCGGAAAGTAAGGGGAGAGAAGGCCCTCCGAACGAAGAAGGGTCTAATGACAAAACAGAAGAAGTAATGGTAAACCCCCAATTCCCAGAGCAAATGATCACTATCGGGAGCGATTTTTCCCAAGAATGCAAGAGGCGATTGGTAGAACTGCTGAAAAACAACAAGGATATATTCGCTTGGCAACCGGCGGACATGACAGGGGTCCCCCGTCGAGTCATAGAACACAAGCTAAATGTCAATGTGAATGACAGACCAATAGCTCAGAAGAAGAGAACCTTCTCGGCTGAAAAGAATCAGGCAATCAACACCGAAGTAGAGGAATGGCTGAAAGCAGGAATAGTCCGGGCAGTGAAATATCCTACATGGATTTCCAATCCAGTGTTGGTAAAGAAACCGGACGGATCATGGAGAATGTGCATGGATTTCAAGAGCATCAATGTTTCGTGCCCAAAGGATTACTACCCACTCCCAGAAATCGACTGGAAAATAGAATCTGTAATGGGTTACAAGTACAAGTGTTTTCTCGATTCATACAAGGGGTACCACCAAGTCCAGATGGCCAAAGAAGACGAAGAGAAAACAGCCTTCTACACAGAACATGGAACCTTTTGCTACACCAAAATGCCGTTCGGTCTAAGGAATGCCGGGGCGACGTACCAAAGACTGGTGGATTCAAGTTTTAAGGAGCAAATTGGCAGGAATTTGGAAGTATACGTCGACGATATGGTGATCAAAAGCAGAAGTGAAGTAGAGTTGCTGGCAGACATGGCAGAAACGTTCGACAACCTCCGAAGGATCAACATGAAGCTCAACCCTAAAAAGTGCTCTTTTGGAGTGGAAGAAGGAAAATTCCTCGGTTATGTCGTAACATCTGAAGGAATAAGAGCCAATCCGAAGAAAACAAAGGCGATAGCCGACATGCAATCGTCCAGAACACACAAGGAGATGCAGAGCCTCAGCGGGAAGCTGGCAGCTATGAACAGGTTCCTGTCTCGATCGGCTGAGAAAGCGTTGCCCTTCTTCAACACTTTGAAAAATGTCACGAAAGATAACCAAAAGGAGTACCGGTGGAGCGAGGAGGCCGAAGAGGCGTTCCAAAAGATGAAGAGTGTGATTTTAGAGCTACCCAATCTAACGGCCCCGGTGGCAGGAGAAGATCTCTTCGTGTACCTAGCGGCAGCCGAAGAAGCCATAAGCGCTGTACTAATGGTAGAAAGAAAGGGGAAACAAATGCCGGTACACTATGTTAGCAGAACGCTCCACGATGCCGAGCGAAATTATGCTCCTCTGGAGAAATTAGCTTTAGCACTACGGCACTGCTCTAGAAGACTCCGGAGGTATTTTGAAGCACATCACATCAAGGTGATCACAGACCAACCCATCCGGGACGTATTAAGCAAACCTGAATCTTCGGGGAAGCTGATGAAATATGCGGTAGAGTTGGGAGCATACAAGATCACTTACATCCCCAGAAACGCCGTCAAGGGCCAGGTCCTGGCAGATTTTATAAACGAGATACCGGTCAGCAAAACAGGGAGAGAAGGGAAAAGCAAAGAAGTATGCAACGTCTCTACAACAAAGGAGGAATGGACACTGTTCACGGACGGAGCATCTAACAAAAAAGGCTCCGGAGCAGGTTTGGTGTTGATAAGTCCCGACCAAACAGAATACACATATGCTCTTCGGCTTAACTTCCCCAGCACAAATAACGAGGCAGAATACGAGGCGTTGCTGGCCGGACTGAGGATAGCAAAGGACATGAAGATCCAGGTGCTAAGTGCTAAGGTAGACTCCAACCTGGTGTCAAGTCAAATCAACGGAGAGTTCACCACCTACAAAGAAAGCATGACCAAGTATTTGGCTAAGGCAAAGGAATATATCGGATGTTTCAGGCAGTTCAGAATACAAAATATTCCCAGAGCGCAGAATCAAAAGGCCGATGTGCTGAGCAAACTGGCCTCTGTTGCATTCGATCACTTGACAAAAGAAATACTCGTCGAAGTATTGGAAACACCATCAACCGAAGAGAAGGTCATTGGAGCAATAGTTGAAGAAGAGGAAGAAAACTGGATGTCTCCCATCATCCGGTGCATTACTGAAGGAAAATGGCCTAGCGACGAAAACGAAGCAAGAACCTTGCGGATGAAGATACCTCATTACATCATGGAAGACGGGGTACTGTTCAAGAAGTCATATTTAGGCCCAATGATGAGGTGTGTGGGTCCACTGCAGGCCAATTACGTGGTCAGGGAGGTGCACGAAGGGGCATGTGGCATGCACTCCGGCCCAAGATCCGTGGTAGCGAAGCTGATCAGACAAGGATACTAATGGCCGACAATGCACAGGGATGCCCGAGAGGTCATTCAAAAAGGCGAATCCTGCCAAATACACTCCCCGGTTCCCAAACTGCCGAAGACTCTCATGACTTCCATCATGTCACCTTGGCCTTTCTTCCAATGGGGAATGGATGTATTGGGCCCTCTCCCTGAAGCACCCGGGAAAGTCAAGTATGTCATTGTGGCCATCGACTACTTTACAAAGTGGATGGAAGCCAAACCTCTAGCAAAAACCACAGGCAAAGAAGTCATAAAATTCGTGTGGAATAACATCGTGTGTCGTTTCGGCCTGCCACACATAATTGTAACAGACAATGGTAGCAACTTCATTCATGACCCCTTCAAACGTTGGTGTGAAAAACTAAACATCAAACAGATAAATACTGCCGTGGCACATCCCCAAGCAAACGGTCTGGTAGAACGAGCAAACAAAAGTTTGATGCATGGCTTCAAGACAAGGCTGGGAAAAAGTAGATCTGGATGGGTCGACGAGCTACCGAACGTTTTGTGGGCTCATCGCACATCCTTAAAGACTAGCAACGGTGAAACACCGTTCAGTTTGACATACGGAAGTGAAGCTGTGATCCCCGCGGAAATTGGCATGCCCACCTTCTGAACAATGATGATTACCGAAGAGGGAAATGAAGAGGAAAGGCGCTTAAACCTGGATCTCTTAGAAGAAAGAAGAGACTCAGCAGCCGTTGAAGAAGCCAGGTACAAAAAGAAGGTGGAGCAGTATTACAATCGAAGGGTCAAAGGCGAAAAACTCAGAGTAGGAGACTTCGTCTACAGGAAAAATGAAGCCAGCAGACAAGAAAGCCTAGGGAAGTTGGGACCCAACTGGGAGGGCCCATACCAAATAACGGAGGCATACGACAATGGCTCCTACAAGTTACAGACAGCCGAAGGAAAAGAGGTTCCCCGCACTTGGAACGCGGTGAAGCTAAGAAAATGCTTCTTGTAGAATAGAAGAAAGCTATGTAACTGTTAAGCCCTAGAGGCAATATGTTTAAACAAGTTATTAATGAAAATCATAGCTCCCCGTGTTTCGGAGGGGCAATTTTCCGTATGAGTGGTTTCTGAACATAATTAGTAAATGATCCCCCCGAAAGGCTCGCGACCTCCGGGGAAAAATGGTCAATGTTCAAAGATGGTTTATATCCCAAAAAGGATTGCCATAAAATGCCGAACGGTTTATACCCAAAAAGGGTTGCCCAGGCGATAAAAAGATGGTTTATATCCCAAAAAGGATTGCCATAAAATGCCGAACGGTTTATACCCAAAAAGGGTTGCCCAGGCGATAAAAAGATGGTTTATATCCCAAAAAGGATTGCCATAAAATGCCGAACGGTTCATACCCAAAAAGGGTTGCCCAGGCAACAAAAAGATGGTTTATATCCCAAAAAGGATTGCCATAAAATGCCGAACGGTTGATACCCAAAAAGGGTTGCCCAGGCGATAAAAAGATGGTTTATATCCAAAAAGAATAAACGCAACACCGAACAATCCATGCCTAGAGGAGATCGCCGAAGTAAACACAAAATAATCCATATGTAAACAGGCAAATAAAATACAAAGATGTAAAAAGAGGAGCGACTATAGATTTCATTCGACAAACAAAAATTCCCCAAACAAATTCATTCAAGGTTACAAAACATATCATTACAAAATAACATCGTTCGACAATATCACCATCACAAAAGAGTTATCTAAAAATAAAAACATAATGATAACAAACTTCAGACGGGAGGAGCGCTGGTCCCCTCATCCTTATCCTTATTCTCGACCTCTTCTTCAACGGCATGATCCGGGGCTGGGTCGGGCATCAAAGCCGAGACAAAATTGTAAGGACGATGGCAAGCATTTCGAACCTTGGCGACGTAAGGATACTCCTTGACAAAGAGTTCATCGTACAGAGCTAAATACTTGGTAGGAGCATCCATATCCAAATCCTCAGTATCAGCCAATATCCTCTGCACTTCCTCCTCCGAACGGCCAATGGACACACCGTCCAACCACCCTGCCATACCACTCAAACTGAAAGGAACAGCCAGCGAAGCCTTATACTCGTGGCTGCCATGAAGACGAGCAACAAACGCCGGGATGAAGTCCCTAACAAGATTCGCCCGTTCGATCTCTAGATTCCCTGCGGCTATAGCCACTTCTTGGCGTTGTTTCAGCAGAGCGGCATTCTCTTCCTCTTCGTTCTTCAGAGCCCCCTTCGTCTCCATCAGCTCTTTCTCCAAACTTGATATTTTTTCACTCTGAGCAAGGGACAATTTTAACCACTCGGTTTTCTCACCCTCCAGCGTGCGAACCTGTTTTTTCAAACCCTCCTCCCGAGCAGAAGTCTCGCCGAGCGCATCCTTCGCCACTTTCAATTCCGCCAGAGTCTTATCCAAAAAGGCGAAGTTGTCTTTAGCAGCTTTCTCACACCCACTGTGCTCGTCGACCAACTCGCGGTGATCAAGGTCAAGACTCTCGAAGCGAACAAGCAAATCCACAAAGGCAAGCGAACCCCTAGCCAGTATAGCCCATGATCGCTGGGCTGACTCAGTATCCGACAGAGTTTGCATATATTCCTCTTCGGCGGGAGGAGGCAGATGAACCATGAGATCCCGATACTTTTCATACCCCTTCACCCTTTCATATTTTTTGATTGACCACCCCGGCACATAGGTGGCGCTAGACGAGGTACCTTCTTCGTCACCGGTACCCTTGCCTTTACGACGCAGAGGAGGAGGAGAATTAGCTACAAAAAGTGCAAAATAAAAGTTAAGTATACACAGGAAATAATCAAACGATAGCAACGAAAAAATAATTCGGAGCAGAAAGAAACCGACTCACCATCCTCCTGAGGAGCGGGCTGCTCGACAAATTGGGAAGCCTCAGCATCATGATCCTTCGGCCTAGCCTCCACATCAACACCAACATTAGCATCATTAGCATCCCCTAACTTGTTGCTGGAGTGACCCTCCAAATCTCCCTTTTCAACAACCGGCAGATCGTTCGGTGGTTGGCCCTCCGGCGGAACGGTGTTCCCCGGCGTCGGATTCGTATGAGAATCCAAGTTGATCACGGGAGTAGGACTTTTCTTCCGTCTCTTCGGCAGACCAGAGCCACCTTCCCCAACCTGACGCTTACGGGGTTTATAACCCTGGGCTTTCGCCTCCGCGGCCTTCTTTTTCTTCTCTTTGGCCTCCAAAACTTTGGGGTCGGCCACCTCGACCCTCTTCATAGCATTGGTCTTCGGCGGAACCGCCGTGCCAAGGGGACTCGGAAGGGTAACATGCATTATATGGGCTTGTCCCTCTTGGTACTTATCCCCTCGGGTCATTGCAGCCCCCTTGCGATAACTCGGCTTAGTAAGATAGTCAGACATGGTCAAAGCTGCAAAATACATGGAAAATGTTACACAAGAAAACACAAAATCTTAAACAAAGAAAGAAAATATACAGGCCAAGTACCATTCCCCTCGGCATCCTTCAGAGTCGCCCGATAACCCGGATACTTCCATTTGGCCGACAACCCCACGGCATACAAAAAGTCCGGCGGAATTTTAATCAAGTCTATGACATTCGCCGACAATAAATCCGCATGAGGCATAGAAAACTCCCCGGTGGGAAACGGATCGGAAACATCTGAGTCCGGATGCCTCCAAGGCATAGCAAAGGGTACTGCCCGACGGTCAATCAAAAAGAACTGTCTTTTCCTACCCTTTAACGAAGACAAAATCTCTTGAAAACACACTTTACGCTGCTTACCATCTCGCTTAGCAAACGTGAACCAGTGCCCTTGTTTATGTAATTTATAAAAGGCTCGGAACAAAGAAGTCGTGGGAGTAATATGAAGGCTACGGCTATATACCTCAAAAAGTGTAACCCTATGTAAACCTATCGGTACTAACTTGGAAATGTGAACTTTGTAATAATGGAGAACATCTAAGAGGAAGCTAGAAAAAGGAACAGAAATCCCACCTTCAATAAAATATTCTAAGTATAATCCTATGGCATCATCCCCAAGTTGCCCCATGGTGAAGTCATCTGGTGGCAGCCTCGGATGAAGATCGGAAGGTATCCCAAATTCCCTCACGGCCCATTGCAACGACTTATCGGTCATAACCGAAGTATACTTATCCAAGTCAAATTTGGGTCGGGGTTGGGACGGACCCTCGGAAACCGGCCCAGATCCCCGAGCAGATGACGAGCCGGACGGTTCAGACATGTTTGCCGGAAGGGAATGGTCGCACCTATAAAACTAAAGAGGAAAAACTAGAGTAGTACCTGGACAGAAGTCGGAGAGCAAATGAAATCGTTCGGCCAAATAACGCAGAGGAGACGTGTGAGTAAAAAATTTTACGGTGGTAAAAATGAGGAGAAACAAGCGTATTTATAAGCAAAAGATGAGGGTAGCTGAGGCGTCACGTCGTGTCAGAGGTGACGTGGCAAAATCTTCACCACGCAACACACGCCCACTGCCACGTGCCCCAGCGTCGTATAATCACACTGCCACGCAACCTTCTGACGTGTCACACCCTACACAGTAAAAAAAAAAAAAAAAAAAAAAAAAAAAAAAAAAAAAAAAAAAAAAAAGATAAGGGGGGGAAAGGGTTACTAAGAAGAAAGAAGGAGCGACCAGCACAACACTCGCCGAGGCACGCTACAGACTTCCAATATCATATAATGAACATGTCCATTAACATGATACTGGGGGGGGGACATGTTGGCGTATGTCACTTCCCGGCAGTTTAGTCAAATGCCGAAGAACCTAACCCCCCGGCTATAAGCCAAAACCGCTCGGCACAGCATGAAATCTCCCGGATAAGGCACACTAGCCCAGTTGGACCAAGCATATATGCAATCATGTACCGGAGGGTTAAATATAACCCCCCGACATAACGGACACCTGACATCACCGTGTATAAAAGGAAAGGAATCTTGGTCAGAACCACTGACCCTTTCCAGGCGGAATCCAAACAGAGTAAAGTCAACTCCCGCCCAAAAGAGTCACTATCGCCCACGTGATCTCCGGGTGAGGACAAAAGCTCCGCATCTATAAAAGGAACCAAGCAACAGCATTCGAGGTTAATCAATTCTCACCCATTTTTCACAGTATTTTACTTTGACATATACATATACTCATTCTCACGCCTGAGCTTGGTCTAGGGATAAAACCCTAGGCGAGGCTAACGCGTGTTGTCTTTGTGTTTACAGATCCAAAGGTATCTAATCCGGAGGGCTCGACCGAAGGATTACCGATGGATTAGCTTGTTAGGGTAATTACAACTTTTTACCTCAACATCTGTCATACCCTATGGTGAGGATATTGTATGACACAGTAGTACTAGAATGGGAACTTGTATCGAACAACCTACAATAAGTCCAACGGAAGGTAAACAAGATCATGTAAAGTATTTATAAAATCAACGATCTCTAAATTTTACGATCTAGTTTATAGGCTGTAACTCAGTAAGGAACAAATAAATTCACCACAGATGACTTTTGTTGTATTTTTCATAAACACATAACAACGCCAGGAATTACAGCTCAAATAAATGATCCAAAGTATGTTCTGCATCTTCCTGTAATAGCTTAACAGACTTATCTACTGTTATGTATATAACCGCAATATAAAGCATAAAAGTAACAACAAACAGCCTGTGCTGCATTTTTATGAGATACAGTTAATAAACGGCTACACATGAACACTAAAAGATAACTTGAAGAGCTCAGGTAAAGCGTCAACTATGGCCTAAAAGCAATGTGAATGTCTCAGATGCAGTCATGTCCATGGGATTTGACGACGACATGAAAAGGGTGCAAAGTAAAAGGCCTCGTATGAGTGTGAAAGTAATGAAGGATCATTTTGATTGTTTGGCTTAGCATAACTCACAAGCACAGGTAAGAGAAAGCTTCTTAGCTGAGTGATGAGTATGTAAATACTCATCATTTTTGTACAAAATAAACTGCAAAATCATCTGAAAACACTCAGAAACACATCAAAATGATCAAAATATCACAAATCAGTGTTTTATGTGTTTTGAATGCAAAAATATCAAAATCAGATGAAAAACATATCAAATTTGCAAAAATTGCAGTTTCAGTCCCCCAAGTTTCTAAAATTGTCAAAAATAGTCCCTGAATCAAAATTTCAAAAGAAAAATCATCAAAGGTCATTTTTAAATCATAACTTGTCAAATTTGGTCCTTTGGTGGAAAATGTAAAAAAATTTTGAGAAAATTACAAATTGGTCCTTCAACTTTCAAAATTGGCAGATTTGGTCCCTGGAAAATGTGAAAGTGGCAACTTTGGTCCTTGTAATATTGACACTTGTCAAATTCAGTCCTTGGAGCAACTTTGAGAAATTGGCAGCCTAGGTCCTTGCATTTCCAGAAATTACAAATAAGTCCTTGATGATTTTAAACCCTTTCACACCACTTGGACTTGTCATATCTATTTTTGACCCTGCCACTGATTTATGAACCCCTGCCATTGGACCCCCCTTTTATTAAAATAGCAGTCAAACCCCATTTGACCGACCCTTTCCCTCCCTCTTCACGAGATACCCATTTCATCATCACAAACCTGCAAACTCATCTGCTCACTCAACCATCATCACCACCCCCCCCCCTCCCAACACAAGAGGCCAAGAAAACATTTAATGCCCATGTACCTAACACTCCACCTCACAAACTGTTAAAACTGGTTTTGGCGCCAAAACACTTTAAATGGCTAAGATTGATTTGGGTGATCCAATGGTCAGTATTCTTGGTGGGATATGTCCAGAAAGATGAGAGAAGTACTTGGGAGCTTATAAAAAGCAAGAAGAAGCAAGGAGAGAGGAGTTAGCTTTTATATTTTTAGCAATGAATGTCGTTTTATAAATTCCTTAGTCTAAATTAGATTTACATTTGTAATTTCAAGTTCTGTGTACTTAAGTAAACCTTGTTAGTGTATTTTAACTTGATTCAAGTATTAATTTCAGTTTATGTTAAATTTCCATAGTCAATGTTAACTGTTGAAATTTCAAGTCTCAAACTCATTTGTTTAAGCTGGTAGCAATTCAATTCCAATCTCAAAAAAGCTTTTACAAGCTCATAAAAGCTTTCTATAAGCTCACCATTCATTTTTACTCACTTGTGAACCTTGGTCAATAAAAGTCAACACGGGTACAAAAGTTGAAGCAGAATGGATATGGGTTGTGCAGGCATGGAAATGGGTTGAATAGGCTTGATTTGGGTTGGAATTGATAGGATTAGAGGTTCTTGTTTCACATATTTGCTAGCCACTGTGGCTTGGACTCTTGTAAGTCATTTTCACAAGTTTATGCACCATCTGTAATTGTAATTTAAATATGTTAAAACCTGTTCTAGTAGTGGTAGTTTAGCTATATTAAGTTAGTTGGATCACACAAATAAGTAGTTTCATTGTTAAAATCTGTTTTAGTTGCAAATCTAGTCATAAAGAGGTGTTTGGTTTAGCTGATTTAACTGTGGTAGAGGCTAGTAGATCTTTGGTTTATAGCTTATACTTGTTTGAGTAGTCAATTGATAGTCATTTAGGTCTTGGTTATTGCATATTTGGCTCAGAAAGTCAAATCTCTTTGTGATCTGCTCTAGTGCCTATTTCTGTCAAAAACAGTAGGCATAAATTGTTGCACAATGGTTTGGATCTAGCTTGTGGTTATCATATCTAGTGTTAAAACATCATAATCTGTGCACTATATTGGATTAAAACTCATTTTGGTCAAAGTTTAAGTGTGTTCTTTAAAAAGTCAAATCTGTCATATTACAGTTTTTCACAAACTTTGAATGTATCTCATGGATTCATTTCTGAGATTCAGAGATTGAAACTTTGGATATTGCAAATTTAACTGGTCTTCAATTAATAACAACTTTTTGCTTCAACTGGTTCAGTCAAATTAAGCTTCAAATAAGCTCATTTTTTAGGCCAAATCTGCCCTGCACCAAAAGTCAGTGAATACTGACTTTTTTTCTCAGAAAGTGCAGCTAGTGCACAGTGCTCTCAAGAGCTTAGCAAGGTCTGGTTTTTGGTGAAAGTGTAGTTGGACAGGTGGTCTATAAGACTGCTTAAGTGGTTTTGTGATTAGCTTATTATTTGAGCTTGTGCTTTGTCCCAAACAGTGGTCCTAAACCACTGTTTGGATTGAATAAGCAGTTAGCTTATTTGATTGATCTGAGGATTTAGCTTGTTAGGAGTAGGTAACTTTAGTGGTAATTAGCTTAATCTAGTGTTCTTTAGCTGTAGTTACTGTTTGGTGGCTTATCTAGCTTATTAGCTTATTCTTGTAGCTTATTTCCAATAGCAGTTTACACAGTAGCTCATTAATCTTACACATAAGCTATTGATTTTCCATTTTTCATAGATTCTATATATCATTTTAGATTTTTCCTGAAAGTTTCATAATTTTTGGTCTTCATTTGCTATTTTTCTCAATTTAAATAGATTTTAATCAATTTTTAATTAGCTTTTAATATAAAAAATTCAGAAAAGGTTCCAAAAAATAATTTTTCAATTTTGTTAGGTTTAGATAAATATAAAAAGTGAAAAAAGTAATTTTCTAGATTTTTCATAGTTTATTTGGTAATTTTTAGTAATTTAATTAGTTTTTAATAGTTTAAAATTCATAAAAAATAGAAAAATAATCAGAAAAATACAAAAATAGTTTTGAAAATTCTAGTTTGATATTTTAGACTTTTCCATTTCATAATTTCATTTTTCTAGCTTTGTTTCCTAATTTCTTGCATTTTGGTTAATTATTAAATAGTTAAAATTAGTTTTTAATTAATAATAATTAGATAATTAGTGATAAAAATAGTTTTCTTTTTCTAAAAAGTCTCTTTTATCATTAGGATTGTAAAAATATAATTTTCACATTTTTAGGGTTAATATTGATTTAGTTTCACTTTTTAATTTGTACGTCGCGTAGATTTTAAATTCAGTTTTATAAAAACATAAAAACAAAAACATCATTGTAAAAATAGTGATAGCGTTTATTTAATAGATTTTATCTTTTTAATTTCCTCTCATTTGCATTTAAGCCGTTGTAATTTGTTGGCTTTTTCCGTAGTTATAATATCAATCAAAATCCTTTTTCCGTTCAAACTCCTCGATCACTGTACGTTTGATAAATCATCGCATAGCTCGCTGGGACATAACGACCCGGGGAAACATTGTACTCCTCAGATCTTCATTGATTTCTTGCTTAAGCTGTTTTAGGTTTTCTTACGCTTGCGTGAGAGAACTTGACGGTTTTGCGCGCATCAAATTTCTGGCGCCGGTGCCGGGGAGCTGTGCTGATTTATCTTCCGTGTAGCAGATTAGTTGTTTGAATCCTCACTCATTTGTTTGTATCATCCATCTTTCTATATATATATATTCATATTTTCTTCTAAAAAATCCAAAAACCCAAAAACAGCAAAAACGTATAAAACACAAAAATATTTTGCTTTTTGTTTCTATATATGTATCAAATAATAAAAATACAAAAAGATTCGTCGTTTTCTTTAATAATAACAACTTAAAAGATTACCACCGAAAACCAAGGCAGTGCACTACCTAACTGGGGGTGCGACCATAATAAGTTCCCGAACCAAAGATTTAAAACTTGCCTTTGTGTCCATTGTGATTGGTGTACCTTTTTCAAAGAAGCCATTCATCTTGGATTATTGGTTAAGTTCACTGTTGTTTTGCCTCGATTTTGTGTTAATTGATTTTGTTGTGATATCGACGTTTCAGAACCAGAAAACCCATAAAGATTCTCCTCACCCCATTTTTATAAAACGTCTTCATAATTCTCATTCTCATCTGAAAGATTTTCATAATTCCCATTTCTCTTCTTAACTCTGAGATTCCTTAGAGTTAACTCTAGTGCATGCGCACTCGTTCTTCTAGATCATTGAGTCCTTTGCGTGATCTAGCAGAAATTCCAAGAAGACGTTCTCGTAGGCGTACTGCCCAAATAGTCGAACCCGAGATTCGTACTATTTCGAGCAACAGTATGGCAGACGAACGTACTATGGCGGAAATGCTCCAGGCACCCACCGAGGGTTATGGAGATGCCATCGTCTTACCGGTAATCAATTCTGATCACTTCGAATTGAAGACACATTTAATCCAACTTGTGTCTACGAATCAATTCCGCGGGTCTGATCGAGAAGACCCGTATGCACACATCCGTTGGTTCAACCATTTGACATCAACTCTCAATTACAAAGATGTGCCACAACAGGTGATCAAATTGATGCTATTTCCGTTCTCACTTGCGGGGGCAGCCAGGATTTGGCTGGAAAAAGAACCCCCTCGATCCATCGAAACTTGGGAGGATCTTGTCCAAAAGTTTGTCAATTATTTCTTCCCTCCATCAAAGACGACTAATCTTAAAAATGAAATTTCTGGATTTCGTCAAAATTTCGATGAAAATTTTGGAGAGGCATGGGAGAGATTCAAAGATCTCCTCAGGAAATGCCCCCATCATGAATTCACGGAGCTTCAACAAGTTAATATCTTTTACAATGGGTTGAACGGTAATGATCAAGATTCTTTAAACGCATCCGCGGGTGGCAATATCTTGAATCGTAAACCTAAAGATGTGCTTGAAATTTGCGAGAGTAAATCAAAAGTTCCTATTTCTCGCAACAAAGTCAATGTTCCGAACACTCCTGCCTCTTCTTCATCCGGTAACTCTTCCGAGTTAGCCGCTCCGTTAGCCGCTTTAACGGACATCATCCATTGTATGATAAAAGAGGTGAAGGAAATCAAAAGCGAAATTCATAAGCCGGAACCAATCAAAGCCATAAACAAGGTGTGTGAAATTTGTAGTGGTCCACACGCGTATTATGATTGTCAAGCAACCGATGCTTCCTTTTACCAAGCTCCCGTAGCTTCGGTAAACCACAATCAATACCGACCACAGGCTGATCCTCACTACCGTGCACCTAGCGGTATGACACCACCTGGTTTTCCTCCCGTGCAAAACCATGGCAATCAAAACCATGGCAATCAAAATCGCTTTGTTCCGAATCAAGGACAAAATTTCAATCAAAACCGGAACAATTTCAACCAACCTCAACCATATCAAGCTCCAAATCATCAAAGTTATCAACAACCTCCTCAAGCTCCCATGCCAAATGACTTCATGAAAATGACTGAGGCAAACATGCGTTCTATGCAAACTCAGATCAATAACATGAGAGGTGAGCTAAAAAGGGAAATTGATACCACGTTATCTCGGCAGACAAATGAGTTGAAGAATATGATGAGCAGTTTCATGAACATGAATATGAACAAAGCTTCATCATCTTCTGGAGGACTCCCAGGCAATACAATTCCTAATCCCAATGCCGAGTTGAAAGCCGTCACCACTCGTAGTGGTAAGACGCACAATGGACCTACGACTCCTATGCCCCCTCCTCCTGTGGCATTTAGTCAAGTTACCAAGGAGACAACGGACAAGGTGCATTATTCAAGCCCACGAAGTACCGCACACGTCCCACCTTCGGTAGTCCAAGCTTTAAGTCCGGAACCCGATGTTCCGAAGAAAAATCTTGAGCCAGAAAACACTTCCATCCCGGCTCAGAAGTCTAGTCAGCTTCCATACCCATCAAGAATGAATGATGAGAAGCTCAAAGACAAAAACAAAGAGCAAATGGAAAAATTTTTCCAAATCTTCAATGAGCTTCACTTTGATATAAGCTTCGTTGATGCTCTCGTTCTAATGCCTAAATTTGCATCCACGCTTAAAGGCTTACTCACCAACAAAGATAAGCTATCAGAGATGGCTAAAACTCCTCTCAATGAGCAATGCTCAGCGGCCATTCTTAATAAGCTTCCCGAAAAGCTTGAAGACCCTGGCCGGTTCTTAATCCCGTGTGATTTCTTGGGGATGTTTCAATGCTCCGCCTTGGCCGATCTTGGCGCTAGCATTAACCTCATGCCACTCTCAGTATGGAAGAAACTGTCTCTTCCTGAACTTTCATCCACTCGTATGACACTCGAGCTAGCGGATCGTACCGTAACTCGTCCACTTGGGATAGCCGAGGATGTCGTGATGAAAGTGGGAAAGTTTCACTTTCATGCTGACTTTGTTGTAGTAGACTTCGATGCAGATCCTAGAGTTCCCCTTATCTTAGGGAGAGCTTTCTTGAGGACGAGTCGTGCTCTAATTGATGTGTTTGCGGAAGAGTTGACCATACGGGTTGACAACGAAGAGCTCACGTTAAATATTAACCAGAACTCTAAACCTCTGTACAAACAGAGTGTTGCCACAATTGATCAAAAATCTGAAAGAATCAATGCAACACTCTCAAATTTCACGGTTAAGAGTGTTCACCAAAAACGTGCTGAGCTCAAAGCTTTGAAAATTACCCCTGGTTCAAACAAATGGTTTGAAAGCTGTACCAGGGAAGTCAAGAGTGTTCTTGATGATGATGACGATGATCTAGAATCGGAGACTTCATCGGAAGTGGTGGAAACTGCTAGCTCTAAGAGCACACCACTTGTCCCACCTCCGGCATCAGTTTGTCGCATCGAGTTTGTTAACTCTGTGGATGAAACCAAACTCTCTTCTGTTTCATCTGAATTGGATGATGATGAGTGTGATCCAATGGGAGACATTCTTCCCATTGATGAATTGCTCAAAAATGATCCATCATCTTCTAGTCCTATTCCCGACTCTTCCATCCCTTCTCTCACTCCTGATGAGGAAGAGGACAACTTTTGGAATGAAGTCGATGCATTTCTAAGTGATGAATCAATTCCAACGGGAATTGATAACACTTACCTTGATCCGGAGGGAGACATCCTTTTTCTGGAAAGTCTGTTGATTGAAGAACCATTTCCCACCCTCCCTCCCGGACATCTTCTTGACAATCACCATCTAAGCTTCAAGCTTAAGCTTAAAGATGTCAAAACTGGTGATTTGCTTCTCTCTGCTGAGGAATGGACATGCATTCTCATGTATGTCTTTCTTCCATTCTTCACAGATGGTGTGGTTGCTCTTTCCCTTTTCTCTTTCGGGAATGAGGACACCATCTTTGACCCCGGTATCATCCCTTATAGTTTCTACTATTAACAATACCGAGGTTATATCTCGTCGGTGTGGAACTTTCTGATGTTCATATGTTCATTAACACTGTGAACGAAAGTCCGATCGAGATTGGTTTTCCACGTTACTTTCCCCATGAACAAATGAATACGGGGTCGAGTCAAGCTAGCGACTCGGGAATCAAAAACAGTAGCATGCAATATGGGTTTTCACCCATATTTCTGTCTTCTCACCTCTTTCTACCACCCTAGTGTGGGGGGGTTGCCCACATTTTCAAAAAAAAAAAAAAAAAAAAAAAAAAAAAAAAAAAAAAAAAATTCTAAATAATGGCCGTAGTATTTCCCTTTTACGTTCTTTGTTTCGGCATAACCGCCGGTACTTTGAATATTGAGGGCAATATTCATTTCTAAGTGTGGGGGGGAATTCTCACGAATTTTATCATATAATTATACCAATTCCCCCATTTTTGGCCAAATTTTTTTTTTGGAGTAAGTGTTTTACACTTTCTCATTTGGTTATCAGTCCGCCATGTCTGTAAGGCAAAAGGATTGGCTAATCCAGGAGCAAACGGCTCTTGGTAAAGATTTCTCAAATCCGTTTATATGGCTTGCAATTTGCCCAAAATTGTATGGTTCTCAACTCACCATATCTTAAAAAGTGAAGAGTTGGCTAGCCCGCGAGGTTATGGCTTGTGGTAAAGGCAGTGGAAAAACCATAATTGGTAATCGACTCACCAAAGATAATATTGATAATTTATCTAAGAGTTGGCTAGTCCAGAAGGGTACGGCTTCTGGTAAAGACAAATCAAATCCGTTGGAAGCTGGTGGTTTGCTCAAAATCACATGGTTATCGGTGTACCATGGTTCTTACTTGAACTGAAACATTTGGCTACTCCAGAAGTGATGGCTTTTGGTAAAGAGATGAAAATCCATTATGTTTTCTCAAATCATTGCTAGGGACTAGCAATATCTCAGTGTGGGGGATTGATGAGTATGTAAATACTCATCATTTTTGTACAAAATAAACTGCAAAATCATCTGAAAACACTCAGAAACACATCAAAATGATCAAAATATCACAAATCAGTGTTTTATGTGTTTTGAATGCAAAAATATCAAAATCAGATGAAAAACATATCAAATTTGCAAAAATTGCAGTTTCAGTCCCCCAAGTTTCTAAAATTGTCAAAAATAGTCCCTGAATCAAAATTTCAAAAGAAAAATCATCAAAGGTCATTTTTAAATCATAACTTGTCAAATTTGGTCCTTTGGTGGAAAATGTAAAAAAATTTTAAGAAAATTACAAATTGGTCCTTCAACTTTCAAAATTGGCAGATTTGGTCCCTGGAAAATGTGAAAGTGGCAACTTTGGTCCTTGTAATATTGACACTTGTCAAATTCAGTCCTTGGAGCAACTTTGAGAAATTGGCAGCCTAGGTCCTTGCATTTCCAGAAATTACAAATAAGTCCTTGATGATTTTAAACCCTTTCACACCACTTGGACTTGTCATATCTATTTTTGACCCTGCCACTGATTTATGAACCCCTGCCATTGGACCCCCCTTTTATTAAAATAGCAGTCAAACCCCATTTGACCGACCCTTTCCCTCCCTCTTCACGAGATACCCATTTCATCATCACAAACCTGCAAACTCATCTGCTCACTCAACCATCATCACCACCCCCCCCCCCCCCCTCCAAACACAAGAGGCCAAGAAAACATTTAATGCCCATGTACCTAACACTCCACCTCACAAACTGTTAAAACTGGTTTTGGCGCCAAAACACTTTAAATGGCTAAGATTGATTTGGGTGATCCAATGGTCAGTATTCTTGGTGGGATATGTCCAGAAAGATGAGAGAAGTACTTGGGAGCTTATAAAAAGCAAGAAGAAGCAAGGAGAGAGGAGTTAGCTTTTATATTTTTAGCAATGAATGTCGTTTTATAAATTCCTTAGTCTAAATTAGATTTACATTTGTAATTTCAAGTTCTGTGTACTTAAGTAAACCTTGTTAGTGTATTTTAACTTGATTCAAGTATTAATTTCAGTTTATGTTAAATTTCCATAGTCAATGTTAACTGTTGAAATTTCAAGTCTCAAACTCATTTGTTTAAGCTGGTAGCAATTCAATTCCAATCTCAAAAAAGCTTTTACAAGCTCATAAAAGCTTTCTATAAGCTCACCATTCATTTTTACTCACTTGTGAACCTTGGTCAATAAAAGTCAACACGGGTACAAAAGTTGAAGCAGAATGGATATGGGTTGTGCAGGCATGGAAATGGGTTGAATAGGCTTGATTTGGGTTGGAATTGATAGGATTAGAGGTTCTTGTTTCACATATTTGCTAGCCACTGTGGCTTGGACTCTTGTAAGTCATTTTCACAAGTTTATGCACCATCTGTAATTGTAATTTAAATATGTTAAAACCTGTTCTAGTATTGGTAGTTTAGCTATATTAAGTTAGTTGGATCACACAAATAAGTAGTTTCATTGTTAAAATCTGTTTTAGTTGCAAATCTAGTCATAAAGAGGTGTTTGGTTTAGCTGATTTAACTGTGGTAGAGGCTAGTAGATCTTTGGTTTATAGCTTATACTTGTTTGAGTAGTCAATTGATAGTCATTTAGGTCTTGGTTATTGCATATTTGGCTCAGAAAGTCAAATCTCTTTGTGATCTGCTCTAGTGCCTGTTTCTGTCAAAAACAGTAGGCATAAATTGTTGCACAATGGTTTGGATCTAGCTTGTGGTTATCATATCTAGTGTTAAAACATCATAATCTGTGCACTGAGCATTTCAATGACTTAAATTTCCCGAATCAGATACCCGGTTTCATTCTGGAAAGTAATTAACAAACAATCAACTAACATTCGCAAAATCAGCATACCTAACCATAAGTCAGCTTCACAAAACTTATTACATTACATAATTTCAAACTCAAGATTGAAGGGTTCCGTCACTACATAAAACTAATCAATTGACCATAAGCTTCATAGGGCGTTTGGTTTGTATTAGAGAATTGCTATGGGTGTATGTATGGGAAGGGGTTTACAAACCCATCATGAATGGGGGTTTAGAAAATGCCTAAATTTGTGGGTTTCATACCCATTCCCGAAAACCAAACACATAAACCAAACAACTTTATTATAATAAAAGTCATTCCCTCATTGGCTCATTCTCATACCCCCAAACAAAACACAACCTCATTCACTAATATCAACTAAGACGAAACAACAGAACAAGTAGTTTCGCTAAAACTTAACCAAACCTATTTCCGTACCACCGAAACACAATCCCCAAAACCCAATTACATCCCAAAAACCAACACTAACTGAGTGTGAAAAGGGAGCATAGTAAAAGGTCTACATGGAACAAAACAATGAGTGTGAAGGTTTTAAAGGATCAATTTGATTGTTGGTATAATCATTTTGATTGTTTTTAACTGAGAATTTTAATAAACAAAACACAAACAATCATAAAAATATGAATAAAACAACGATGAAAATTAAAGTAAACATCCCCATTCTATTGACAATCAGATAGATACATAATCATAAGATCCATTCCCTAATTCCAACTAAAACCAACGATAAAACAAAAAGTTTTGCTAAAACCAACACTAACAACTTAAGCCTTCTTTGGAGATTTCTTAGGCGACGGCTTAGTCTTGTCGCCATCGATGACAGCAGATTTCTTAGGCAAAAGCACAGGGTTAATGTTTGGCAACACACCACCGCTTGCAATTGTAACACCAGAAAGCAATTTCCCCAACTCTTCGTCGTTCCTGATAGCCAATAGCAAATGCCTAGGGTTAATCCTTGTCTTCTTGTTGTCTCTTGCAGCATTTCCGGCCAATTCCAAAACCTCGGCAGCAAGGTATTCGAGGACGGCAGCGAGATAAATGGGAGCACCAGAGCCAGTCCTCTGAGCATATCTTCCTTTCTTCAAAAACCTCCCAATCCTTCCAACTGGAAACTGAAGTCCTGCTTTCACTGATTTCGTTACCGACTTCTTTCGTGATCCAGCTCCCTTCCTTCCTCCGGCTCCCTTTGTCTTTCCTGATTCCATTTTTTTTTTTTGTTGAAAAGAGAGAATGAGTTTTTGAAATATGTGAATTTGAATGAATTTGGTGAGAAATGAGAGGGGAGGAGCGGGGTTTATATAGTGTGTGGGAGTTTGCCACGCTGGCATCCGTGTGACTGTGTCTTTGTTTTGACCGTTGGATTAGATGAAGGGATCATGGATGGTTGAGATATGTCACATGCTGGCGATCCGTGTGGGTGTGTGTTTGTTTTGGCCATTGGATTACATAGCAATTTGACTTTTACGCATACAAAACATGAGTGCACGGGCGGGATTTTTCCCCGACACTAACGTCGACCTAAAATCGACACGAAAACAAATAGATTTAGGTTGAATCTAAATAAATTTTGAGTTGAGTTTGGGTCGACTAATCTAACCTGTTTATTAAACAGGTCAGGTTCGGGTCGAATGAATTAAGCATGTTGACCCGTCAACCCGTTTAAGATATTTTTGTTAAATTAAAAATTATTTATATTATATTATATGAGTTAAATGGGTTAAAATGATTGACCCGCAAACCTGTTTAACTCGTGTAATGTGCCAACTTTTGCATATAAAACGGGTTAAATGGGTCAACTCAAAACCCATTTAACCTATTCAACCTATATAAATTATTTAACCCGCCAACCCAAGTATACATGTGGTTTGAGTGGGTCAGGTTTGGGTGATAAGTAAACAAGTTATGGTTGACATAGTTGACCCCAAGATTTAAATGAGTTAAGTTCCGGTTAGGGTTTCGTGACCCGCCGACATGTTAACCCGACCCTGACCCGAACCGAATTGCCACCACTAAATTCATGTACCATTATGTATTTTTCAACCCATTCTGCATACCCTAATTTGATTTGTACAAATAAAAACAAATGCGACAATCATTCCTGTCGTGACCCATTAATCCACAATATTCATTTGACTAATTATTGTTTTTACCCGTGAATTAATCACTAAATTAAGGCTAAAATTTCACTTCTCATCAACTCATCTTAATTTATGAAAAATATTGGGAGGGAAAATTTGTCATAATTTCATTTCTTATTCTCTTCTCTTATATTCTCTACAATTAAATCTCAAAAACATAGGTTATTTTAAATTTTCTTCTCCACTTATCTTCTCTTATTTTTTAGTAGAAACTTGGGAACATAGTGTGTATTGTTGCTCCTGTAACTTTTTGCTCCCATAAGTTTTTGTTGTCTCCTAAATGGGATTGATGTCATGTAATCTGAATATTCAAAGACCTTATGAATTATTGAGATGATTGTTGAGATTGTTGAATGATGGAATTATTCGTCAGTGATATGTTCTATTAATCCGATATATATAAGAATACATACCTAGAAACTTCAATGGTCCCTAAGCTTACACTCAGGCTTGGCCCAACCTACATAGTCTAATACTCATGCAATTCAGCTGGCAAATTCGTGAATGCTCGAATTGAAGACTAAAATGATAACTATTTAAAGAGTAAATTACATCGTTCGTCCCTGTGGTTTGGACAAAATCCATGATTGAGTCCTTATCTTTTTTATTTTGCCTATTGATCCTTATAATGAAACTATGTAACACCGTTCATCCTTATCGCTAATTGTCGTTATCTTCTTCGATATCTCACACTCGTCAAGTGCCACGCTAGTCCATTAACCAAATGGTTGTTTGCAACGTTGGTCCTTTATACTAACGGCCGTTTCTAATTAACTCAAAATTTGGTTTCCTAAAAAAAGAATTAACTTCTACGCGGTTTTATACGATTTTATACGCGGTTTTTATCGTTTCCGCCCGTTTTCATACAGTTTAGTCCGTTTTTATACGTTTTCATTTGTATTTATACGTTTTTGTCCAGTTTTCTTACGTTTTCATACATTTTTATACGATTTCATACGTTTGTATCCATTCTTATATGTCTCTGTCCGTTTTTATACATTTTTCTTACGTTTTCATATGTTTTTTATTCGTTTTTATCCGTTTTCTTCCGTTTGTATACGTTTTCATCCGTTTTTATACGTTTCTGTCCATTTTTTTATGTTTTCTTCTGTTTTTATACGTGTTCACTTGTTTTCTTACGTTTTCACCCGTTTTCTTACGTTTTTCTCCGTATTTATACATTTTCATCCGTTTTTATACGTTTTTTTTTGTTTTTATCTGTTTTATCCATTTTTTACGTTTTCATATGTTTTATCCGCTTTTGTATTTTCGTCCGTTTTTATACGTTTTCATTCTTTTTTCTTATGATTTTATACGTTTTTATCCGTTTCTCTGTTTTCATCCGTTTTTATACGTTTTCGTATGTTTTTATATGTTTACATCCATTTTTATATGTTTTCATCCTTTTTTATACATTTTCATCCGTTTTAATATGTTTTCGTCTATTCTTATACGTTTTGGTACGTTTTTATCCGTTTTCATATATTTTCATCCGTTTTTATAGGTTTTTGTTCGTGTCATAAGCTTTTATTCGCTTCATTCCTTTTTTATACCTTTTTGTCCATATAAAAACGGATAAAAACATAAGAAAACGAGTGAAAACGTAAGAAAAAAGAAAAAATGTATAAAAACACATGAAAACGGATAAAAACGTATGAAAACATAGGAAAAACGAACAAAAAGCGTATAAAACGGAGGAAATGGTATAAGAACAGATGAAACGTACATAAACGGACGAAAACGTATAAAAACAGACAAACGTAAGAAAATGGGTGAAAGCGTAATAAAACGAGCGAAAACGTGTGAGCACATATGATCCCCCACGACCTACGTACACGAATGCAGCTTCGAAAATTCAAGCTTGTGCGCGAATCTTTTTGCTGCAGATTCTAATTTCTTTTTCTTAAATTTGTATCCATCAATTTTAGTAATTGATTTAAACTTTCTCTACAAGTTTACACAGATTCGAGTTTTTGTTTAATAATGATGGGTATGGATCTAGTGAGAAGCGTAATTGAAATGAGAAGAATGAGAAATAATATTAGCCACACATTTCAATTGATGGAGAGAAATATAAGAGGAGATGCATTTATATTTTCATGTGCATTTAAAATGTGTGGTTGCAGTTTTTTCTCACTCTTCTCATTTTAATTTTATTTCTCATATGATCCTTACTCTAATAATGATTTCCAAATCGTGTTTATTTTATAGCATATTTGCAAGTCAGTTTAATTTAGCTCTTCTTCTGTCTTGGTGACCAAGACACATATTCACTAGAATTTAAACCCATGTCTCATTTAGTTTTATATATAACCGAGAAAATAATAAAGCTCCATACGTTTTCTGCTTCCATAGTTCGATCAAGAACACACTAACGTCTACGTGAAATCTAAGGCAATTTTGACACGTCCGGCAATACATCAGCTTTGGCCATTGTATCTTGGGAAACAGACGACGAATCTGTTTTAAAGGAATCGTGTTAAACACGCGTGTCGCCTCGACCTTTAGTGTTTTTTTTTTAGTTATCATTAATTAGTGTATGTCTTCTACTTCTACCCATTTTTTTTTTTTTATTAATAAAAAGTGTTACAGTTTTCTTTAAAAAAACTTACAAATAATCACATCGCGATATTATTGCATCCTCATCCACTTCCTATTTTGTGGAATAAGTCCCCTTACTATGTCAATGTATACGATCTTAAATGTTAGCTCGAGTTCAAATAGTTTGCTTATGATTTTTATTCAACTCTTAAAATTATACAGGCTATTCCTTTTTATTTACTTTTTAAACTTTAAAGAGAAAAAAAAAAATATATATATATATATATATATATATATATATATATATATATATATATATATATATATATATATATATATATATATATATATATATATATATATATATAATATAGGGTCACGTTCAATGCAGAACCACTTTTTTGTACAGAACCACTTTGAACCAATAGAAATTTAGTATTATTAAATCTTTTTATTTAATTCAAAAGGGCAAAATAGTAAAACATTTTTTTTGTATTTTTAAATAAAAAAACGACTTTTAAAAACCCTTAATTTTCGGATTTTTTTTTTTTTTTTTTTTTTTTTTAGCATAGCATACATGTTTTAAAATGAGGTGCATGTGTGTTTTTTTTTTAATATTGTAAATTTATATATGTTTTTTTTACATACAATTATTTAGACATTAAACTTGTTTTGCTTAAAATGATAATTGCACATATGTTTTTAGTATACATTCTTTCATCGTCGAAATTTATAACAAAAAAATATAAATATATAAATTTAACCTCTAAATTTATAAACAACCAAAAAGATAAACAATATACACAAAAGTTTGATATCCAATGAAATTCAAATAAAATACAAATGACGTTATCCTAAAACATGTGTGCACTTCTAAAAAAACATGTGTGCACTTTTCAAAAACATATGTGCACATTTCACTTTCTCTTCAAAACATATGAGTAGCGTTGAAATAACATATGTGCACCATTTGTTTTCTCGTCAAATTCATTAGAACATATGTGCACGCCTTTGATAACATATATGCACAACTTCTAAAAACATAGGTGCATTCGTTGATCATCTTCATCACACGCCGTCTTCCCTATGATTGAGTCATCCCCACTGAAACAAATATATAAAAACAAAAATAGAACTAGTTATATCAAATTATGCCATGTTAAATTAATTATAATGCAGTTAGTTATCCTCCCTCACTGGTTTTGTTAATAAAAGTGTTTTAATACTAGTCCTTTTCAAAGTTAAGTTTCACTTTAATCTTTGATATTTTAAATCAAGTTATTTATAAGGTCATATGTATATGTATAGTTCGATTTAACTACAGATTGTCAACATGAGTACATACAAGCAAGAACCATCAAATATATTGACATAGCTAATAGGAATAATAGTTGAAATAACTTGGTGCAACAAAATCCTTTAAATAACTTACTGCAACCTGAAGTTAACTAAGAACCTATAACAAGTTGATGCCAAAATCCAAACACATCTTTCCCCGGAAGAATTAAAAGTTGGTCACTAATTAACTGACAAGTTTATAGGTGAGTATCGTCATTATGGTTAATATTTATACTTCTATAGTAGTCTGGGTAACTCAGATTCCCTTTTGTTCTACCTCTGAACAAAAGGTTCAAGATAACCTTGAACAACATATTGATTCAATATATGAAATACCTACACATAAAAAAAAACAGCCATGTTTTGACAGCAAAATCACCAACCAAACACCTTTTTTTTACTGGAAAAAACTGCAAACCAAACAGCCCCAAAACTGCCCCTGTTTGACTACAAAAACAGCATCCAAACACCCTTTTTTGACTAAAAAAACAGCAACCAAACATCACTTTTATTATAATTGATGGTGTTCATGAAAAAGTGTATAACCTCAAATAACAGTGAGCTTCAAGGGGTTACTAGTTTCGTGTAATTTTGACATATCTATATGGATTAAAGACTTGAAATTGTTAATGAGCTTAACCACAGTAACATATATGCTTCACATATAATCTCATTTTTCTAACATAATTAGTACTTCGTAACTTTTTTTTTCTCTTGATTGATGACAATTGTGAAATACACATATAGATCAATGTTAAAAAAAATAATTTAGAATAACATGATGACTATTTTAATAACCTGACAAATATACCATTACCTTTAGTGACCAGATGCAATAAAGCAATGTAACCTTAAATCGACCGGTGGTCGAATCGAGCAACGTTTATTCTTTGTTGTAAAAAAACGCTATGCAATCTTCGACGACTACCATGAACGCCCCGTCATCCGTGATTGGAGACAGCGGAACAAGGTCACAGACGTAGGATGAAGATGGTGGCTGGTCGTATGTGAAAAATATGAAGATGGTGGTTAGGGGTTTTTTTTTTAAAGAGATGACAAATGACGGTTTGTAACAGATGCAGATTTTGATAGGAATAGATGTAGGGCAGTTTTTTTTTTAAGAAATATGAACTTTCTAAAATACCCTTCTGCCTTTATAAATATAAACCTCATCTTTTGTTTAATTATAATTTTGGCACTTTTGATTTTAGCCTTTGATTTAACTCATCTAATGGCCCAAATTCATTTTAATGGTTCTGTAAAGTTTTGTACATAAAAGTGGTTCTACATTGAACGCTACACTATATATATATATATATATAAAAGAATTCTGATGTTGCTGCTTATATACTTGTTTGTATTGTATGTTATTCAAAATTGTATTTTTATTACCATATGTCTATATCACTATATCACTACACGATTGTAAATACTATAGAAAAAATTGCAGGTGGAAAATTACTCAAAAGTAGGGAATATTTTAGTTTTGAACTTGACATGACCTTTTTAACACTAATCTGGATTATGTTTTTCGACTTAAAGATTTATCTTAAGGATGCGAATAAACTAGCGACTTCGGATATCAAGTTATGCACACCTTATATAAACTGTTACGAAGTAGTTTAGTGAGTTTTCTAAAGCTAATGCTAATGGCTCGGTTGGTTGCCCCTCAACCTAGTAGTCGACCGAGTTATACCCACTAGCAGAACTGAATGCAACCGATCAAACACTTAACTTTTTTATTTACTCGGTTTGTGAGCCAACCGATTAAATGTGCACACCTCCTATTGTTTTGTGTGTATTTTTTTATTAGTTTTTGTGGCGTATGTTATTTTTTTATTAGTTTTGTGGCATATGTTTTTAGTTATGAATCTTGTCGCATTATTAGAAAATTGTAGTTTAGTGTAGTCTTAGAGAAATAAAGCTGATATAACACTGATATGACAGAGTGTGACCAAAATACTTAAGAAGCTAGTAAGAAATAGCCATTTAGAAGCTTGTAAGAAATAGACATGAGAAAAGGAAAATATAAAAAAACTAACTGAATTTATATAATTTGTTTAACCGCGTTTCCAAAAGGTGTCTCTATCGCTCGACCTTCATTTAATTTCCATACGTACCCCTTCACCTCCCGCTTCATAAAACAGCACCATCATCATCAGACCTGCATTGTGCCAATAAATTACTCTTGTGTGTGTGTTTTTTTTATTTAAAAACACGTTTGCTTCTGCTACTTCAATCTCCGGCCTTTGATCACGATCTTAAAGGTTGGTTATCTTCAAATTTTGCTTTTTCAGTTTTATCTAGGTAAACGTTATGTAATGATTTTTCTATAAAAGGTGAAGCTGGAAAATGATGGGGAATGGAATAGCAAAAAGAAGAGAGAAAATTCCTAAAATAGCACAAAAGCGAAACCATAGTCCCCTTCCTTTCTAGCCAAAAAAAATATAAACCGCAACAAAAACAATTTTTTTAATTTATTTTTTTTATTTTTTGAAGAAAGACAAAATTTGGTGCCACAAAAGTACTACGGTTTATTTTGAGATTTGGCTTTTTTGGACTAGAAATTGGACTTAGGTTTCATGTAAATATATTTGATTGGCAAAAGTGTTAGGCTGGAAGGCAAGGGACTAAAAACCAAGGTGAGTGAGTCACCTTAACACCCTACTCACCCGTGTCCTCAATGCCTACTACCCCGAGTCACGCGTGACCAGCGGCGGAACTTGACCATTTATTTTGGGAGGGCCGAATCAAAGATTTGTTTGTAACCCCAACTAAATTACCTCTAAAACCTATAACATTTACACTAGGTGCCATAAATTTTGGAGGACCCTCCCCTGCCCTCATTAAGGTCCGCCACTGCGCGTGACTCACGCAAACCAAGGGCACTTACGGTGAGTAACTCACCTACTTGATTTTCGTGAAGCAACCTCCCAACTTGTGTTTTGTTGTATTAAAAAGAAAAATAAAAATAAAAGTTAAGGTGAGTGGAAATGAGTGTCTTGTCCACAAAAACGTGAGTGGAAGTGAGGGGAAGAGAGGGGAGAGAGAAAGCTTACGTGGCGCTAATGTGTAAGGTGAGTGGGTACTCTCCTTGCCTTCCGGCCTTATGATGATTGGTAAAAGTGTTTAAAGTAAATTTGTGAGCTGCTTTAAGCAATGGGGCATGATATTCGAACCCCCTATAGGGGGGTTTCCAATCAATGGATGCATTGAAGGGTTGTACGGTGTATTGGATGCATTGAAGGATTGAACGGTGTGTATCGCAGTGTTGTATTGTCTGCATCGCGGGTTGTACGGTTAATCATAGGAGGTTTTTTAATAACACATCCCTTATTTTTATATAAATATATTTGATTTGACACACGGGAACTCAGGGACAGAACCATTGGGTTTCCGCGGGTGCACGGGACCCTTATGAATTTTTTCGATTTAGTGTTAATTTTTTAAAAAAACATCAATTTTCCTAAATGCATCTTAAATGCACCCGGTTCTTCAAATGTGTGATTCCAAAAAATTTGTGCACGCTATCATAATTGGTCATTGTTTCGTCCCTGCAAGAACTCAAACATACCACAACCGAGTCTAGTGGTCAGGTTTGATGATCTCCTTACAAGTGATCTCATATTCAAACCTTCCTGGTAAACATCGTGGGGGTGGCAATGGAAAGGATTTGAAAACAAGACGCCCTTGCATTTGAGCCAAAAACTCACCCTCCTCCTCGGATAACTTAAACAATGAAATATATTTTAATGGTTGTTGGTTGTGGCTAATTTTATTGGTAAATTCATTTGAGTTCTTCTTGCTATACGTATATCTAGTTTTAGGACGAAAAAAAAAAGTACTGGATCAAGAATCTGGAAGCCAGACTCTGATTTGACATCGATATGATCACCATCGGGCCTTTAGCCTAGCGGTATCAGAGTGAGAATAATTTAATGTCCCCAAGCATGTGGCTACGACCAAGTCATGTCTAGGACATGTGTCGTTTATGTGAGGTGTGCGAGAATGGATACTTTAGGTGTGCGTATGTGTTAGTTTGTCTTTCTAAACAAATATCTTCGATACTAATCTAATCATTGCCTATCAAACATTAGGACTCCATACACAGTGTCTTGGCTATGCCATGTAACTATGGCCAGAGGAGGTATTTCGGATTCCTGATATTAAAGTGCTTGTTCTTTCTGAAATTACTAGATAAATAGTTATCAGTAGTGTACTAGTGTGTTTGAGATTGCTTGTCTGATTTAAACAATGCAATGAGCATATAAGCACTTTGGGGGCGTTTGGGGTAAGCTTATTAGCTTATTGCATATCAGAACATAAAAAGTTGTTTGAGGTATCCAAACTACCTATAGATTAACATAGTATTGTTACGTTAACTGTTTTACATAAGCTATGAGGGAGGAGTTTTTCTGTAGGAGCTTCTCAACTCATTTGTTAATAAGCTAATAAACCATAGCTCTTTTATATTTGCTAACCCAAACACCCCCTTAAATAAGCAATCTTGAGAAGCATCTATATTTACTTTTCTAGATTGAAATGTTGTTTTACACTTGTAGTGAATGTTTTGCCTTTTTTATGTGTATGGAATTTTGTGTCGTAACATGGCTGATTATTTTATAATAGATCATTTTACACATCAACCTTCACGCAACCTCTGTGATGCTACTTTTTGTGATTTTAGTGTCATCACTTATATTTTGTGTAATTATGATTTACTTGAGATCATGGGCTTAGTCAGGTTTAGCTTATAGTCGAGTCAAGAGGTGCGGAGTGCACACTCGTTCTAGCTAGCGGGAGTCAAGGGGTAGCGCCCTTTGCAGGGTCAAGGGGCAAGAGGCCCTTGTTGGGGTCATGGGTCAAGAGGCAGCGCCCCAAAACCTAAACGATTTTTAGGATTCGGGTACTACCTGTTTTTTCCACCAAAAGATACAACTTTTACCTAGAGTTGTGACTCTTCCCGCCAACCGCTTTTAACCGAAAATGACTAACTCTCGGTTGTGTAAATATAATAGACTTGATCTCTTTCAAACAGAACTTAAAAAACAACTTTCTGTGTATTGCTTTGTTCTCTCGTGCCTTAGAAACAAAGTGTTATTCTCCGAATTATCCAATTGAAGATTTCGTGATACCCGAGGCATATAGGGTCAAAATACTTCAATCTGAAAGTGGCTCTACACGATTCAGGGAATATATAAGGATTGTTTTGATTATTACCACTCACACACACCCAAATTCCAACACTAAAGACTTTATGTTTTGTACATTTTTGTGTTGCAACATATTCTATATTTCAAATTTCTCAGTAATTGTTTCAAATTCACTAGATTCAAGTTGTTAGCATTATGTTTTCAGCTCTTTGTACTATTTAATGTAAATTTGGGATGCCACCTTCTTTCTGAGATTTTGGACTAAAGCAATACTTTTATTTGCTAATGCAGTACCATGGAACCGATGTATTCACTCTGGTTTCTTTTCATGGCCTACATATTATATTCTGATGAATCACTCGACTCCAGTATCAAACGAGTTATTGATACTTTTGATTTCCATGGAGAATCAGGTTTAATTCAGTTTTGGAGATGCAGCCCACTTGGGGATCCAAACGACATTGGTTGCAGTCTTAGATTGGCTGATCAATTTTGTTTATCAACTCTAGACAACAGACTTATGGATTATAGGATGACGTGTTTCTTGAGGAATCCTTTTATTGGACTCGCGACAAATGTGGGAAACTGGTTTGCTGGGCGAGCAGCTCAAACAAGGGTCGGAGATCATAGGACAAGACATGCTGTGCTCAATCATGGTCATCAATACGTTGATGAAGCATCAGGTATGGGACAGTTAGTTGTGCCTGTCTACTCTAATAATCTGGGTGATGGGTTGAAATTTGCTGGAATCATTGAGCTTGTCACAAGTCAACCTAAAGAAAGTTACGTGGCTGATTTCAATAGAATTCACGATTTACTCATGGTTAGTTTTTTTTACTTTAATTTGTTGAAACATCATCGTATAAGTTTATCTGTTTCCTATAACAACTTTTATGCAACAAAACTTACCATACAGGTAAGTACCCATAAGCAAAAATAAGATTAGGTGCCTTTCGGAATTAAAAAAAAGTGAGTAGGGGGTGTTTGGCTGAAGGGGTTGTGTTTAAGGGCGTGTGGCAAATGTGGATTGGATAATGACTGAATATATTTTTTTAAGGGTATGGGTTCAAAGGCATGGGTTTAGTAGCCGCTAAGTCAGTGTGTAGCGTAAAGCTCGCTATTTTCTTCGACATATGGCCCTCGGGCCGATTATCGACATTTTGCAGATATTAGGCATCCTCCATACCCATCTAAAGGGGGTGGGTTTTGTAATCTATATGCATTAACATTTCTATTCCCATATATTCTTAAACCCTTACGCGTAGTGATTCCTTGCAAAACAAATAACGGCTTGGAGATGGTGAACTTAAAACCATCATGAATAATTATATCTAAATAAAACCATTATGTTTGATGAAGTCATTAATGTTTTTTTTGTTCTTATCTTTGTAGATGGTGAACTTAACATCTACATATATGGGGAAGATGATAAAAGTTAAATACAATGATAATACGGTGAAGTTTACCCTGCCATTTTCGGCCAGACTCATGAACTTGCAGGAGCAAGTTACAACGAGGTTCAAGGAATTGAAGAACAAAACGTTTTGTATAAAATATGAAGACACCGACCGGAACTGTCATTCAATTTTGAGTGACCAAGACCTTGAGTTTTACATTGGTGAGTCTATTTCAAACAGGACAACAGTCATTAGAATGTTTGTTGACCATGTGGTAGGATGATAGTGTTTTTTGGTCTCTGATGAATAATGATACTAAAGTGTGCATAGTTAAAGGTAGATATAATGGACTTTAAACTACCTTTAGTTTCTGTTTGGATAACCGGTCTACGCCCCTCATGATGTAAGGATGTGAACAGTGTGGAGATATAAGAGAAAAAGAACAGAGGGGCTCATTACCCGTTTTCGCTGAATAATAACATCCAAATGTGTGGCTAATCATAATACATAAATATGTGTAGAGGTGCAATATTTTTTAGCTGTGCATGCCAAGGTTGGTTCAATAAGTAATAAAAATGTTGACAGGTCAGAGTGCAGAAAGGATTTATCATGGTTGAAGCAACTTTGATGAATCACAGTACTTGTTTCATATAATGAAATAAGGATGTACTCTAGCATTTTTAAAATTCCAGGAATATAACCGTTTTCATATTCGAGAACAAAATAACGACCAATAGTCATTATGTAATCATGTGTTTTGAAGACACTTTTTTAGATAAAACAAATCTAAAGAACTAACCTCACTTCGATGTTGTTAATAATTATACAATCTTTAGATTATAAATTGAGATGAAATTGTTTACCAGAAAGCATAAACATATTTAAGCCCTCAGCCACTCCCACATAAGCTGAATATAGGAACATGAAGTACGGGGACGATCCAATCAACCATAACATTAAGGTAGATATACAAACAACATTCAAACTCAGAAAAACAGAAAATTAAGGAAACACATCACCATTCAAACATCCATGGCAATAGCAATGGAGCGCAGAAAATGGATACAGTAGAACCTAAGGCTGAATCAAAGAAATTCCTAATGCCAAATACAAGTGAACAAGGATAAACATAGAAGGGTAAAAATGTTTATGAAAGGTGACCTTGTTATGGTGAATTTACAAAAAGAGAGATTTCCAGTTGGCACTTGCAAGTTAAAGAAGAAGAAAATTGGTCCTTGTTGAATTTCTGAAAAAGATCAGCAGACCTGTAGAGAATGACTGCAGACATAATATGGAAGCAGATAAGGGATATAGAAATTATGTCTGATTCTATTTCTCTTAAGGGTCTTGCGAACATTTGCCTTGAGCGCACATGCTAAGAAGCATTTAATAAGTGATTATGTTTTAGAATTAAAATCGTTAAATATAGTAGGTTTAATGTTGGATGCAATTTAAATTAGTTCCCATATATGTTTTCTGTTTCTACTTACCTCGCCACAGACTTTAGCCGTGAACAAACACATGACTGTTGTGCTACCGCAGCATGTCAATCTGTTGCATTTCTATTCTCAGAACATATAGCAGCCACACTGGCAATTGTATCCCGCCCCAAACATCCGCAACAAGGTTTTGGCTATTCACCGGGGACTTTGAAGGATGCTTGTTTATTTACATCAACTGCATATGCTGAACTAATGAGAGAAAAAAGGATAAGAGAGGGTTCCTGCAGGAACACCATTCAACTGATCAAAAGAGTGACAACGTAATGTAATGGATAATTACTTTTTTCTTTCAGAAATATAATAAATGATGGAGCATGTATGTTGTGAAGGCAACTGAGAACTTGTATGATGTCTGTCATACCCCCATGGTGAGGATATTTTATGACACAGTAGTGCTAGAATGGGAACTTGTATCGACCAACCTACAATAACTCCAACAGAAGGTAAACAAGATCATGTAAAGTAGTTATAAAATCAAGGATCTCTAAATTTTACTCGGTAAGGAACAAATAAATTCACAACAGTTGACTTTTGTTGTATTTTTCATAAACACAGAACCATGCCAAGCATTACAGCTGGAACTTTCAAAATTTCCACCAGTGAGACAAATTGGATTGCATATCTTTTTAAAAAAATCCTTGATTGTGTTTGACAATATTGTACTGCTCAAATAATTGATCCACAGAATGTTCTGCATCTTCCTGTAATAGTAACAACAAACAGCCTATGCTGCAGTTTTATGAGATACAGCTAATAAACGGCCACACATGAACACTAAATAACTTGAAGAGTACAGGTAAAACGTCAATTAAGGCCTAAAAGCAATGTGTCTGAGATGCAGTCCATCCATGGGATTTGACGACAACGCGAAAAGGGGGCAAAGTAAAAGGCCTACATATGAGTGTGAAAGTAATGAAGGATCATTTTGATTGTTTGGCTAATATAACTCACAAGCCATGTTTTTAACCGAGCATTTCAATGACTTGCGTTTCCCGGAACAAATCAGATACCTGTTTTCATTCTGGAAAGTAATTGACAAACACTCAACTAACATTCGCAAAATTAACATACCTAACCATGATCCAGATTCACATAATTTCAGACGCAAATTGACGGGTTCCATAACCACATAAAACTAATCTAAGAACATGAAATGAATAACACAATAAACACCAATTATAAAGAAACATAAATAACAAAACAAGTAGTTTCTAAAACTTAACCTAGCCTATTTCTATAGCACCCAAACATAATCCCCAAAAACCAACACTTCTAAAGTTGCCATGTTTGGATAATCATTACTCCCAAGCACATGTATGAAGTTGCCATTTTTTTAACTGAGAATTTTAATAAACAAAACACAAACAATCATAAAAATATGAATAAAACAACGATGAAAATTAAAGTAAACATCCCCATTCTATTGACAATCAGATAGATACATAATCATGAGATCCATTCCCTAATTCCAACTAAAACCAACGATAAAACAAAAAGTTTTGCTAAAACCAACACTAACAACTTAAGCCTTCTTTGGAGATTTCTTAGGCGACGGCTTAGTCTTGTCGCCATCAATGACAGCAGATTTCTTAGGCAAAAGCACAGGGTTAATGTTTGGCAACACACCACCGCTTGCAATTGTAACACCAGAAAGCAATTTCCCCAACTCTTCGTCGTTCCTGATAGCCAATAGCAAATGCCTAGGGTTAATCCTTGTCTTCTTGTTGTCTCTAGCAGCATTTCCGGCCAATTCCAAAACCTCGGCAGCAAGGTATTCGAGGACGGCAGCGAGATAAATGGGAGCACCAGAGCCAGTCCTCTGAGCATATCTTCCTTTCTTCAAAAACCTCCCAATCCTTCCAACTGGAAACTGAAGTCCTGCTTTCACTGATTTCGTTACTGACTTCTTTCGTGATCCAGCTCCCTTCCTTCCTCCGGCTCCCTTTGTCTTTCCTGATTCCATTTTTTTTTTTTTTTTGTTGAAAAGAGAGAATGAGTTTTTGAAATATGTGAATTTGAATGAATTTGGTGAGAAATGAGAGGGGAGGAGCGGGGTTTATATAGTGTGTGGGAGTTTGCCAAGCTGGCGATCCGTGTGACTGTGTCTTTGTTTTGACCGTTGGATTAGATGAAGGTCATCGGATGGTTGAGATATGTCACATGCTGGCGATCCGTGTGGGTGTGTGTTTGTTTTGGCCATTGGATTACATAGCAATTTGACTTTTACGCATACAAAACATGAGTGCACGGTCGGGATTTTTCCCCGACACAACGTCTACCTAAAATCGACATGAAAACTAATAGATTTAGGTTGAATCTAAATAAATTTTGAGTTGAGTTTGGGTCGACTAATCTAACCTGTTAATTAAACAGGTCAGGTTCGGGTCGAATGAATTAAGCATGTTGACCCGTCAACCCGTTTAAGATATTTTTGTTAAATTAAAAATTATTTATATTTTATTATATGAGTTAAATGGGTTAAAATGATTGACCCGCAAACCTGTTTAACTCGTGTAATGTGCCAACTTTTGCATATAAAACGGGTTAAATGGGTCAACTCAAAACCCATTTAACCTATTCAACCTATATAAATTATTTAACCCGCCAACCCAAGTATACATGTGGGTTGAGTGGGTCAGGTTCGGGTGATAAGTAAACAAGTTATGGTTGACATAGTTGACCCCAAGATTTAAATGAGTTAAGTTCCGGTTAGGGTTTCGTGACCCGCCGACATGTTAACCCGACCCTGACCCGAACCGAATTGCCACCACTAAATTCATGTACCATCCTGTCGTGACCCATTAATCCACAATATTCATTTGACTAATTATTGTTTTTACCCGTGAATTAATCACTAAATTAAGGCTAAAATTTCACTTCTCATCAACTCATCTTAATTTATGAAAAAGATTGGGAGGGAGAATTTGTCATAATTTCATTTCTTATTCTCTTCTCTTATATTCTCTACAGTTAAATCTCAAAAACATATGTTATTTTAAATTTTCTTCTCCACTTATCTTCTCTTATTTTTTAATAGAAACTTGGGAACGTAGTGAGTATTGTTGCTCCTGTAACTTTTTGCTCCCATAAGTTTTTGTTGTCTCCTAAATGGGATTGACGTCATGTAATCTGAATATTCAAAGACCTTATGAATTATTGAGATGATTGTTGAGATTGTTGAATGATGGAATTATTCGTCAGTGATATGTTCTATTAATCCGATATAATAAGAATACATACCTAGAAACTTCAATGGTCCCTAAGCTTACACTCAGGCTTGGCCCAACCTACATAGTCTAATACTCATGCAATTCAGCTGGCAAATTCGTGAATGCTCGAATTGAAGACTAAAATGATAACTATTTAAAGAGTAAACTACATCGTTCGTCCCTGTGGTTTGGACAAAATCCATGATTGAGTCCTTATCTTTTTAATTTTGCCTATTGATCCTTATAATGAAACTATGTAACACCGTTCATCCTTATCGCTAATTGTCGTTATCTTCTCCGATATCTCACACTCGTCAAGTGTTACACCCGTATCCCGAAATATAAAGAGGCCCCACCCTAGATAAATGTGGTATAAGGATTTGACGGGATTGACTAGTCAACCCAATAGTCAATCTAATAATTTATAAATGTTATGTTATAGTTATATAAATGAGGGGGACCTAAGTTGTCATATTGTAAATAGTTATAGAAGTATAGTGTGGCCAATTTATAAAGAATAAAGCTTGAAGGACCAAAAGTGCCAAATAGTGGAATAGCTTTGCAATGAAGGAAGCTTTATGTATTAAAACCTGGCTTTTCATAAGTTCCAGGCAATTATGGTGAAGGTCGGTTTAGAAAAGAGAGGGAAAGAAGAGAATTGCCTTGATGACCAGATTGTAAAGGAATAAGTGTTCCTAGTCATGATACAAGCTAGTGTCTTTAATCCTTGCAAGGCAAGTATACTTAATTGATGAGTTAATTATGAATTGAAGAGTTAGGGTTCATGTACCCAAGTTGAGGGTTTTGGGTAATTGTGGTTTTAAACATTAATTGAGATGTTATAGTGTAAATTGGGTGAAACCCCTTTTTAATAAATTGAAGTAAATGGGTAAGTTGGATATGATCATGTTATGATCACAAGGTTTGATTAAAAAGGATTATAGTAATCTTAGAGGTATCTTATTTTGGGTAAAAGTTGGATAATTTATGGGTTGGATCATTATATAATCAATATATGATTATATGATGATTGAAGGTTGTTTATGTAAGCCAAATGGTTGTGTAAACCATGACTATAGTTAATTAATGATGTTTTAAGTGTATCTTTGATTATTGTGTTTAAGGATGTTAGCTATGGATGATGTTGGATATTAAAGATATGAAAGATGATGGTTATTGTGTATGGCTTAGCATGGATTGCTAAGGTAAGTAATCCGGTTACTACATGCTTAATGTGGATATTATTGTATAATGTGTTCATGAATGTTATAGCAAAGATTGGTTATAGTTAAGCTAATTAATTATCATGTGAATTGATGATGGTTATAGAGTTAATTGTCTAAAGATGTGTTAAGGTATGTGTTATTGCCTTATGTGCTATTTGTGCTATGATTTGTGTGTTAGTGATGCTTATGTGAATTGTATGATGATAGAAGCATTGCCATGTATTAGCCGATTACTTACTAAGCGTTATCGCTTACATGTTATAGTTGTTAATGTTATTGTAGGTTCATGTGCTTGAAGCGATATGGCTTGGATTGGGTGTGGTTCATGGAATGATTAATTGAAGATGGTAATATATGATATTAGAAGCTAGTTAGATACCGAGCTCGTGTAATGAGTTTGTACCCCCGAGAGTCTTTTATAGTTTTGTAAAAGTATCTTCAATCAACAAGTATGAGTCATAGTATTTGGAGTGTTTGGATTAATGTGTATTTCTACCCATTTTGGGTTGGATGGGTCAAACAAGTATTAAAATACATCATGGTTGATTTAGTTATAGTTTGTAAGGTTTTTAGTTATTTTGGAAATGTTCAAGTGTTAATTTGATTGAAAGGAGTCAATTTGATTGTGCAGTTTTACTGTCAAAATGTGCAGGTATGTGGTCGCGACGGCTTCGCAGTTATAAGGCGACAGCTTCAGGTTATAAATCCTCTGAGCCGTCGCGTGTTAAATCTGAAAATGTAATTAAAGGGCGACGGCTTCGCAGTTATAAGGCGACGCGTCAGCCCTTATTACAGCAAATAAATGAGGTTTTATTGTAATTTTGGGTCATCATTTTAAAAGGGTAAACAAGTATATGTTATAAAAGGGTTGTCAAAGGTAAATTGTTATAGTTTTGTTTTCTTTGAAGAGTTAAAGTAATAGTCAAATGTTCCGCGTCAAAGTTTTAAAATTTGAGTAAATTCCGGTCAATCCGGAATCGGGGCGTAACATCAAGTGCCACCCTAGTCCATTAACCAAATGGTTGTTTGCAACGTTGGTCCTTTATACTAACGGCCGTTTCTAATTAACTCAAAATTTGGTTTCCTAAAAAAAGAATTAACTTCTACGCGGTTTTATACGATTTTATACGCGGTTTTTATCGTTTCCTCCCGTTTTCATACAGTTTAGTCCGTTTTTATACGTTTTCGTTCGTATTTATACGTTTTCGTCCAGTTTTCATACATTTTTATACGATTTCATACGTTTGTATCCATTCTTATATGTCTCTGTCCGTTTTTATACATTTTTCTTACGTTTTCATATGTTTTTTATTCGTTTTTATCCGTTTTCTTCCGTTTGTATACGTTTTCATCCGTTTTTATACGCTTCTGTCCATTTTTTAACGTTTTCTTCCGTTTTTATATGTGTTCACTTGTTTTCTTACGTTTTCACCTGTTTTCTTACGTTTTTCTCCGTATTTATACGTTTTCATCCGTTTTTATACGTTTTTTTTGTTTTTATCTGTTTTATCCATTTTGTACGTTTTCATATGTTTTATCCGCTTTTGTATTTTCGTCCGTTTTTATACGTTTTCATTCTTATTTCTTATGATTTTATACGTTTTTATCCATTTCTCTGTTTTCATTCGTTTTTATACGTTTTCGTATGTTTTTATATGTTTACATCCATTTTTATATGTTTTCATCCTTTTTTATACATTTTCATCCGTTTTAATATGTTTTCGTCTATTCTTATACGTTTTGGTACGTTTTTATCCGTTTTCATATATTTTCATCCGTTTGTATAGGTTTTTGTTCGTCTCATAAGCTTTTATTCGCTTCATTCCTTTTTTATACCTTTTTGTCCATATAAAAACGGATAAAAACATGAGAAAACGAGTGAAAACGTAAGAAAAAAGCAAAAATGTATAAAAACACATGAAAACGGATAAAAACGTATGAAAACATAGGAAAAACGAACAAAAAGCGTATAAAACGGAGGAAATGGTATAAGAACAGATGAAACGTATATAAACGGACGAAAACGTATAAAAACAGACAAACGTAAGAAAACGGGTGAAAGCGTAATAAAACGAGCGAAAACGTGTGAGCACATATGATCCCGCGCGACCTACGTACACGAATGAATCTTGTTGCATTATTAGAAAATTGTAGGTTAGTGTAGTCTTAGAGAAATAAAGCTGATATAACACTGATATGACAGAGTGTGACCAAAATACTTAAGAAGCTAGTAAGAAATAGCCATTTAGAAGCTTGTAAGAAATAGACATGAGAAAAGGAAAATATAAAAAAACTAACTGAATTTATATAATTTGTTTAACCGCGTTTCCAAAAGGTGTCTCTATCGCTCGACCTTCATTTAATTTCCATACGTACCCCTTCACCTCCCGCTTCATAAAACAGCACCATCATCATCAGACCTGCATTGTGCCAATAAATTACTCTTGTGTGTGTGTTTTTTTTATTTAAAAACACATTTGCTTCTGCTACTTCAATCTCTGGCCTTTGATCACGATCTTAAAGGTTGGTTATCTTCAAATTCTGCTTTTTCAGTTTTATCTAGGTAAACGTTATGTAATGATTTTTCTATAAAAGGTGAAGCTGGAAAATGATGGGGAATGGAATAGCAAAAAGAAGAGAGAAAATTACTAAAATAGCACAAAAGCGAAACCATAGTCCCCTTCCTTTCTAGCCAAAAAAAATATAAACCGCAACAAAAACAATTTTTTTAATTTATTTTTTTTATTTTTTGAAGAAAGACAAAATTTGGTGCCACAAAAGTACTACGGTTTATTTTGAGATTTGGCTTTTTTGGACTAGAAATTGGACGTAGGTTTCATGTAAATATATTTGATTGGTAAAAGTGTTTAAAGTAAATTTGTCAGCCCCTTTAAGGGGCAGCCCCCCTTGTCGGGGCCATAGATCATATAAATATATTTGATTGGTAAAAGTGGACTTGGTAAAAGTGTTAGAATGATTGGCAGAGGCCTTTGTTAAAAGTGTTAGAGCACCGGGTATGTTGGTGACATAGGCAAAAAGTGTTGTCACGTCACAAAAAATTCCTATGACACGAGATCTTCAAAGGCACCAAAAAACCCCTCTCTCATACAAATGTGGTGCCATAGCAAAAGTGGTGTCGTTGGGTCCACACATACCCCACTAAATACACAAATAGTGAGCCATTGCTTGGTTTGGGTTGTTACAATGGCACGAGACTAACAGCAATGCGTACCCCTCCCCCTTAGGATGATTGGCAGAGGCCCTTGTTGGGGTCATGAATCAAAGGGCGGCGCCCCAAAACCTAAAGTATTTTTAGGTTTCGGGTACTACCCGTTTTTCCCCAACAAAAGACACAACTTTTACCAAGAGTTGTGACTCTTTCCGCCAACCGCTTTTAACCGAAAATAACTAACTCTTAGTTGTGTAAATATAACAGACTTGATCTCTTCCGAACAGAACTTAAAAAACAACCATCTATGTATTGCTTTGTTCTCTCGTGCCTTAGAAACAAAGTGTGATTATCTGAATTATTCAATTGAGGATTTCGTGATACCCAAGGCATATAGGGTCGAAATACTTCAATCTGAAAGTGGCTCTACACGATTTAGGGAATATATCAGGATTGTTTTGATTATTACCGGTCACACACACCCAAATTCCAACACTAAAGACTATGTTTTGTACATTTTTGTGTTGCAACATTTTCTATATTTCAAGTTTCTCAGTAATTGTTTCAAATTCACTAGATTCAAGTTGTTAGCATTATGTTTTCAGCTCTTTGTACTATTTAATGTAAATTTGGGATGACACCTTCTTTCTGAGATTTTGGACTAAAGCAATACTTTTATTTGCTAATGCAGTACCATGGAACCGATGTATTCACTCTGGTTTCTTTTCATGGCCTACATATCATATTCTGATGAATCACTCGACTCCAGTATCAAACGAGTTATTGATACTTTTGATTTCCATGGAGAATCAGGTTTAATTCAGTTTTGGAGATGCAGCCCACTTGGGGATCCAAACGACATTGGTTGCAGTCTTAGATTGGCTGATCAATTTTGTTTATCAACTCTACACAACAACAGACTTACGGATTATAGGATGACGTGTTTCTTGAGGAATCCTTTTATTGGACTCGCAACAAATGTGGGAAACTGGTTTGCTGGGCGAGCAGCTCAAACAAGGGTCGGAGATCATAGGACAAGACATGCTGTGCTCAATCATGGTCATCAATACGTTGATGAAGCATCAGGTATGGGACAGTTAGTTGTGCCTGTCTACTCTAATAATCTGGGTGATGGGTTGAAATTTGCTGGAATCATTGAGCTTGTCACAAGTCAACCTAAAGAAAGTTACGTGGCTGATTTCAATAGAATTCACGATTTACTCATGGTTAGTTTTTTTTACTTTAATTTGTTGAAACATCATCGTATAAGTTTATCTGTTTCCTATAACAACTTTTATGCAACAAAACTTACCATACAGTGATACAGGTAAGTACCCATAAGCAAAAATAAGATTAGGTGCCTTTTGGAATTAAAAAAAAGTGAGTAGGGGGTGTTTGGCTGAAGGGGTTGTGTTTAAGGGCGTGTGGCAAATGTGGATTGGATAATGACTGAATATATTTTTTTAAGGGTATGGGTTCAAAGGCATGGGTTTAGTAGCCGCTAAGTCAGTGTGTAGCGTAAAGCTCGCTATTTTCTTCGACATATGGCCCTCGGGCCGATTATCGACATTTTGCAGATATTAGGCATCCTCCATACCCATCTAAAGGGGGTGGGTTTTGTAATCTATATGCATTAACATTTCTATTCCCATATATTCTTAAACCCTTACGCGTAGTGATTCCTTGCAAAACAAATAACGACTTGGAGATGGTGAACTTAAAACCATCATGAATAATTATATCTAAATAAAACCATTATGTTTGATGAAGTCATTAATGTTTTTTTTGTTCTTATCTTTGTAGATGGTGAACTTAACATCTACATATATGGGGAAGATGATAAAAGTTAAATACAATGATAATACGGTGAAGTTTACCCTGCCATTTTCGGCCAGACTCATGAACTTGCAGGAGCAAGTTACAACGAGGTTCAAGGAATTGAAGAACAAAACGTTTTGTATAAAATATGAAGACACCGACCGGAACTGTCATTCAATTTTGAGCGACCAAGACCTTGAGTTTTACATTGGTGAGTCTATTTCAAACAGGACAACAGTCATTAGAATGTTTGTTGACCATGTGGTAGGATGATAGTGTTTTTTGGTCTCTGATGAATAATGATACTAAAGTGTGCATAGTTAAAGGTAGATATAATGGACTTTAAACTACCTTTAGTTTCTGTTTAGATTAGCATAAGCATAGAGCTATAAACAATGATAGGATCTGGTTCTTTAATTTTTCTGGATAACCGATCTACGCCCCTCATGATGTAAGGATGTGAACAGTGTGGAGATATAAGAGAAAAAGAACAGAGGGGCTCATTACCCGTTTTCGCTGAATAATAACATCCAAATGTGTGGCTAATCATAATACATAAATATGTGTAGAGGTGCAATATTTTTTAGCTGTGCATTCCAAGGTTGGTTCAATAAGTAATAAAAATGTGGACAGGTCAGAGTGCAGAAAGGATTTATCATGGTTGAAGCAACTTTGATGAATCACAGTACTTGTTTCATATAATGAAATAAGGATGTACTCTAGCATTTTCAAAATTCCAGGAATATAACCGTTTTCATATTCGAGAACAAAATAACGACCAATAGTCATTATGTAATCATGTGTTTTGAAGACACTTTTTTAGATAAAACAAATCTAAAGAACTAACCTCACTTCGATGTTGTTAATAATTATACAATCTTTAGATTATAAATTGAGATGAAATTTTTTACCAGAAAGCATAAACATATTTAAGCCCTCAGCCACTCCCACATAAGCTGAATATAGGAACATGAAGTACGGGGACGATCCAATCAACCATAACATTAAGGTAGATATACAAACAACATTCAAACTCAGAAAAACAGAAAATTAAGGAAACACATCACCATTCAAACATCCATGGCAATAGCAATGGAGCGCAGAAAATGGATACAGTAGAACCTAAGGCTGAATCAAAGAAATTCCTAATGCCAAATACAAGTGAACAAGGATAAACATAGAAGGGTAAAAATGTTTATGAAAGGTGACCTTGTTATGGTGAATTTACAAAAAGAGAGATTTCCAGTTGGCACTTGCAAGTTAAAGAAGAAGAAAATTGGTCCTTGTTGAATTTCTGAAAAAGATCAGCAGACCTGCAGAGAATGACTGCAGACATAATATGGAAGCAGATAAGGGATATAGAAATTATGTCTGATTCTATTTCTCTTAAGGGTCTTGCGAACATTTGCCTTGAGCGCACATGCTAAGAAGCATTTAATAAGTGATTATGTTTTAGAATTAAAATCGTTAAATATAGTAGGTTTAATGTTGGATGCAATTTAAATTAGTTCCCATATATGTTTTCTGTTTCTACTTACCTCGCCAGAGACTTTAGCCGTGAACAAACACATGACTGTTGTGCTACCGCAGCATGTCAATCTGTTGCATTTCTATTCTCAGAACATATAGCAGCCACACTGGCAATTGTATCCCGCCCCAAACATCCGCAACAAGGTTTTGGCTATTCACCGGGGACTTTGAAGGATGCTTGTTTATTTACATCAACTGCATATGCTGAACTAATGAGAGAAAAAAGGATAAGAGAGGGTTCCTGCAGGAACACCATTCAACTGATCAAAAGAGTGACAACGTAATGTAATGGATAATTACTTTTTTCTTTCAGAAATATAATAAATGATGGAGCATGTATGTTGTGAAGGCAACTGAGAACTTGTATGATGTCTGTCATACCCCCATGGTGAGGAGATTTTATGACACAGTAGTGCTAGAATGGGAACTTGTATCGACCAACCTACAATAACTCCAACAGAAGGTAAACAAGATCATGTAAAGTAGTTATAAAATCAAGGATCTCTAAATTTTACTCGGTAAGGAACAAATAAATTCACAACAGTTGACTTTTGTTGTATTTTTCATAAACACAGAACCACGCCAAGCATTACAGCTGGAACTTTCAAAATTTCCACCAGTGAGACAAATTGGATTGCATATCTTTTTAAAAAAATCCTTGATTGTGTTTGACAATATTGTACTGCTCAAATAATTGATCCACAGTATGTTCTGCATCTTCCTGTAATAGTAACAACAAACAGCCTATGCTGCAGTTTTATGAGATACAGCTAATAAACGGCCACACATGAACACTAAATAACTTGAAGAGTACAGGTAAAACGTCAATTAAGGCCTAAAAGCAATGTGTCTGAGATGCAGTCCATCCATGGGATTTGACGACAACACGAAAAGGGGGCAAAGTAAAAGGCCTACATATGAGTGCGAAAGTAATGAAGGATCATTTTGATTGTTTGGCTAATATAACTCACAAGCTATGTTTTTAACCGAGCATTTCAATGACTTGCGTTTCCCGGAACAAATCAGATACCTGTTTTCATTCTGGAAAGTAATTGACAAACACTCAACAAACATTCGCAAAAGTAACATACCTAACCATGATCCAGATTCACATAATTTCAGACGCAAATTGACGGGTTCCATAACCACATAAAACTAATCTAGAGTCTAAGAACATGAAATGAATAACACAATAAACACCAATTATAAAGAAACATAAATAACAAAACAAGTAGTTTCTAAAACTTAACCTAGCCTATTTCTATAGCACCCAAACATAATCCCCAAAAACCAACACTTCTAAAGTTGCCATGTTTGGATAATCATTACTCCCAAGCACATGTATGAAGTTGCCACTTTTTTAACTGAGAATTTTAATAAACAAAACACAAACAATCATAAAACTATGAATAAACCAACGATGAAAATTAAAGTAAACATCTCCATTCTATTGACAATCAGATAGATACATACTCATAAGATCCATTCCCTAATTCCAACTAAAACCAACGATAAAACAAAAAGTTTTGCTAAAACCAACACTAACAACTTAAGCCTTCTTTGGAGATTTCTTTGGCGACGGCTTAGTCTTGTCGCCATCGATGACAGCAGATTTCTTAGGCAAAAGCACAGGGTTAATGTTGGGCAACACGCCACCGCTAGCAATTGTAACACCAGAAAGCAATTTCCCCAACTCTTCGTCGTTCCTGACAGCCAATAGCAAATGCCTTGGGTTAATCCTTGTCTTCTTGTTGTCTCTTGCAGCATTTCCCGCCAATTCCAAAACCTCAGCAGCAAGGTATTCGAGAACAGCAGCGAGATAAATAGGAGCACCAGAGCCAGTCCTCTGAGCATATCTTCCTTTCTTCAAAAACCTCCCAATCCTTCCAACTGGAAACTGAAGCCCTGCTTTCACTGATTTCGTTACTGACTTCTTTCGTGATCCCGCTCCCTTGCGTCCTCCGGCTCCCCCCTTTGTCTTTCCTGATTCCATTTTTTTTGTTGAGAAGAGAGAGTATGTTTTTGAAATATGTGAATTTGAATGAATTTGGTGAGAAATGAGAGGGGAGGAGCGGGGTTTATATAGTGTGTGGGAGTTTGCCAAGCTGGCGATCCGAGTGAGTGTGTGTTTGTTTTGACCGTTGGATTAGATGAAGGGGTCATCGGATGGTTGAGAGTTGTTACCTTAAACTCATTAATTTATAAAGTTTTTAATATTTTCAACTTATTCCTGCTATAGATAAAGTTTCCAAAAATTTATCAATATGTCTTATGAGGAGAGGATTTTACATACCAAATTTTTTTTACATACCAACGGACTCATCTCCATCATCCATCTAAAAAAAAATCAATGGATGAGATTAAAAGCATTTTATTATTTCACCTATTTTTTATAATTTAAATATCTCTTAAACCGTTAATCGTTAAGTGAAAATATTTACACCGTCGCGAAGAGCATTTAATTATCTTTCTATAGACGGGCACTTTGATATATTTTTGAAAAAAGAAAAAAAAATTCGATTTTTTCACGTTTTTTCGTCTTTTTTTACGTTAGTTGAAATTTGCATGAAAAAAATCATATATGATATGTGATAGCATATGTGATATTACACTAATATCACATGTGATATTACATATCATATATGATATAACACTAATATCACATGTGATATTCAAATTAGTGTTTTATCATATATGATTTTTTAATGCAAATTTCAGTAACGTAAAAAAACGAAAAAACCTTAAAAAAAACGTGAAAAATACGAAATTTTCTTTTTTTGTCGAAAGTATATCAAAGTGCCTATCTATAAAAAGATAATTAAATGCTCGTCGCAATGATATTTTTTTTTCCGCTTAACGATTAACGGTTTGAAAGTTATTAATATTTTAAAAAAGAGGATGAAAGTGGGTTTTTTAAAATGTTGTGATTAATCTCATCCATTAGATCAAATAAAAATGAATGGTGGAGATTGATCCATTGGTATGTAAATAATCTTTTGTCCTCAAATGATCTTAAATCATGTCTTATAGAAAATTAATGTCATTAAAGTTTAAACAAAAGCTTATTATAAAACTAGCTAAAAGACCCGTGAAATTCACGGGTATTTTAAAGAAACAGTGAAAAATAATAATAAATGAAATTGCATAGTTAGATGTTAGAAAGAACCACATTTGAATAAGCAAATATAAAGTATCAAGCTTGGTTTAAAATTGCGTTTTGAGATCCAATGCGCTCAAGGTCCCCGAGGACGATGCGTGATGCGAATGCGAGCACAATTTAGACGCAATGCGTTTAATATTAAAAATATATATTTATATAATATATTTTACCAAGTACCAAATAAATGCAATAAACCTATAAATAAAACACTAACATATTCAAATTCGACTAATAATTCATTTAATAACACCTAGTCATATTTATGTGTCTCGTGATTCCGAAATTATGTCATAGACTTACGCTCCGTTCTCAAGAAAAAAAAATGAATGAAAGTGAAAGAAAGAGGAAGTAAAGTAAGAGAGAGGAAGTAAAGTGACTTTCACCCAAAAAGTTGAGTGAAAGTTTTATAACTAAAATATCACCACTTTACTTCACTTTACCTCACTTTACTTCCTAAAAAAAACTAGAGAACACAAACTTCCTCACATTCACTTTACTTCCTCCCTTTTACTCAACTCGAGAACATAGTGTTAGTGTTCTGTTTCAACTTTCCAATAATTGAAAAAGTCAATCACAACTAAATGAAAACGTCACAACTATAATTGCAGTTGATGTGTGTTTTCTTACACTAAAAATCCAATTACTGAAAGTTTTATTAACATGAATTTCGTAATTCTAAATATACATATGTTTTGGTTCTATATTTCATGGCAAGACCTTTTTGTTTATCAATGAAAGTTTTATTAACATGATCTAAACAGTTGATAAATCATAAGAGCACCTCTTGATAGATCATAAAAGGTCCTCTTTAAAATAGTTGGGCTATTGAAATTGGTTTTACTTTTACAAATCAGATCGAATTCTAAATTGTGCTAATTGCGATTATTGCTAGCATTACACAAATACGAAAAATTGCGGTAAATTGCGAGCGCAATCTGGGATGGCCTCGCATTAGGTATCATGATGCGAATTCTCAAATGCAATGCAATGATGCATGCAATTTGTGCAATGATGCGCGCATTTTTAAACCAAGGTATCAAGTACGTAATAATGAGCACAAAAGTCAAATAGCCGGAAAAAAAAAACATCTTTAATCCTTGTTTTCTACTAACATGAGATACGGATACATGTAGTTGAGATCCCATATTGTGTAGCATTTCTTTGTAAACTACATTGGTTGATTTATTTGTGAGATTTTGGTCTTCGTCACAAATAACCATCTTCAATCATATTTTGCTCCTAAAGCAAGAGACGACTACATATAGCTGGTCATGTGTAAAAACAAAGTAAGATAAAATATTTTATTTTGTATGTGGATTTAAACTACTCGCCTTGTAAAAGATGCGAAATTTGGCATTGAAACTTGTGCATGCATTTTCTTCAATCTTCTCACTTAAGTCAAGCTCTTGCTTTAGAATTTATTACATGAAAATACCAAGATCTCAAGACCTGAGAGTACAATATATATTTTTACTTAGTATTTGATATTATTACCTTCAAAAATTGGATAAAACTGTCGTGTCTTTATTAATATATTTGGGGTAAAATTAACTCAACGCTGTTTATATTTAAACATAGTTCTTATACATATTTTAAAGATACTTGCTAGTTTTCATTGAGCAAAGTCTTGATAGACCTTCCTCATCCTAGATCAAGTGGATTAATCTAAATATTGGATCGAGTTCAAACTTAGCCTAGAGTGTATTTGGATTAGCTTATTCTAGAAGCTAAATGATTTATTTCAGTTTCAAAACACAATACACTATAACAAATGGGGCTTAATGGCATATTTATGCAGAATTTCATGGGCCTTTTGAAACTACTCGAGCGTTTTAATAAGCCAATTGAAACACTAAATAAATTGAAGAATTAATTTCATATATCAACTTACTTTCATGATTAATTTCATGTATACCAAAGTCTAAATATTAAATGCATAATGTACAACGTTTTTTAATACATGTTTAAATATATATAAAATCTCCAATTAAAAGGGTGGGAGATACATTGCCCAATTGAACCCCGATACGTTTAAGTTTACTTCTTCCACAACATGAATCACAACTAAAAACCTTAAAATATTCTTGCCTAAAAAACTAAAGTCAATCGAAACACTACATGTAAATCTTTAAATTACTATAATCTTCCAAACACCCAAAAAACCTGACATGAATCACAACTAAAAAACAATCATAACATGTCACATTTAGCTCGTTATAACTTAAAGAGCAAGGAGTGAAACCTTGAAAAACAATCATAGTCATTGAAACCATAGGATGACACTCGATTTTTATTAAGATTGGTGGGTGTGCATAAGCCTAATTAACTTTTCAACCTTGTATTTCACAATGCATATCTTAATGGCTTGAAACAATATAGATTCATAACTCCATCCCAAGAAAAATTACATACATTTAAGACTAATTGGTTTAGTATCATTGTGGGCCAACCCAACTCGACTAATAATCGAGTACTTCTCTTGACTCATTATCTGTATACATCGTGCCACATAATATTATCACCTTCTAACTATTCTCATAATATTACTACATTCTATTAGGTCATTGTGGCAATACCCCAAACATGTTATAATGTTAAAAAGGCAACTAAATATCTATATTTCCAAGTAAAAGCGTTAACTAAGCAATGGACTTTGTAGTTCTCAAGAACATGTTGGCCTTGAACTAATGAACTGGTATAGAATGCCATTATGATATACATGCATTGATGAACATATACTCATTGCAGAAATAGTGATTAATTTGATAAATTTAAGTTGCTACATGATGAATTGTACATCTCTAAATTAGTCTAAACTGCTACATGATGAATTTCACATCCTTAAAATAATATACAATGACTATTTATATATACTTTAAATAACATTCCTCAAATGACAGCCTAAGAAAAGATTTTTTAGGTAATGTTCTTCACTAAGTATTTGAATCTGTTCTTTCATTAGTCAAACATCTAATAAGATGAGTTACTTTTACCTAAAAGCTACAATTACAATTCTATGTGAGACCAACAGTTCAATTTGCACATTCGGCTCATGTAAAACAGGTAGAATAAATATGACAAAGTTAGAAAATAGTTAAATGCAACGAATCAAATTGAAATAGATTGTGATAATTAAAGAAAATGGGCATAGTTAAATGTAACAAAGCATATAATAACTATTCAATCTAAAGAAAGTTTACTTTTCAACCTCTTATATGAGATACATAACTATGCAACGAAGCATATAGAAAATAGTTCTTTATAAATGAGTTTTGTTTGTGTGTGTGAAAATGATGGGTGTAAAAGCCAATCAATGATGCTTTATATGAGAATTAATGAGCGATTATTTGGTCAAATTCTTTCACCACACGAATTTTTTATTTAAAACATAAATACTGGCATGGGAGATTCGAAAAATGCAAATTCAAAAGATTTTGGTGTATATCAATTCAAATGGTGGCTAATTAAGGAGCAGATTAATACTTTCAAAACTTATGAGTATTAAAATACATAACACACGTTCTATCTTTATTATCTTTCCATACGAGTCATAGAATTTAAAAGGTAAAAGACATAAAATAACAACATACTTTTCAAATTTTGCCGACTTGAAACATCAACTTTTTTATTACCTTACTTCACCAACGAACTTTCAAAATTTGTTCCGACTTCACCCATATGACCCATTTATATTAAAATAATAACTGAAATGACTATATTACCCTCGTCATATGGGTGAAGTTTGAACAAATTTTGAAAGTTCGTTGGTGAAGTCGGAACAAATTTTAAAGAATACAAAAGAAATATAGTCATTTAAGTTATTATTTTAATATAAACGGGTCATATGAGTGAGTGGGAACAAATTTTGAAAGTTCGTTGGTGAAGTAAGGTAATAAAAAAGTAAGTGCTTCAAGTCGGCAAAATTTGAAAAGTACGTTGTTATTTTATGGCTTTTACCCGAATTTAAATAATAATCGGTTCAGCGGCAAATGCAAACGGTGGTGTTTCAAATGAAACGCATCATGCTCAAAATAAAGAGCTAATTGCTATATTTTTTTTTTCTTTTTTTTTGAATATGCGTTTGAGTCCATAATAACTTTAACTTATAAGAAAATATGACTTCCAGTATTAAAGTATAAATTTTGAGTATAACTTAATAGTTTTGAAATAAGACCTTTACTATCCATATGATTTTTTTATTACTTTAAGATAAAAATAATATACAACATATTAGTTAGTGTATGAGTCAATTTTTCTTTATCATATATAATTGTGGGAAAAATAATTCTTGGCTGTTGCACGTTATAACTGATGCTATGGTTGTAGAATGCAAAGTGTTGGATGAGATTTATAGTAGTTCTAGCTTTGTTTGAATCTTACAGCAGGTACTATGTGTGTTTTTTTCTTTGTTTACGTCAACAAAATTTATAGCCATTCCTTGCATGTGAATTATGCTAATTTTAACTCAAAATTATTACTTTTCTAAATATATGAAATAGAAGGTAGACAAAAGATCAATACAGAACAAATCTAATCTAAAGAACAAATTGCTCAATCTTAGCTGTTGCTTTTTTCACATCCAATGGTTAATAAGACACTCATCTCCCATATGTTTTTCATTTAGGGGGCGTTTGGTTCACATAATGTTTTTGAATGAATTGTAATCTTTGGAAGAAATTGTAATTTGATGTAATTGTAATTTAAAGAATTGGAATGTGTTGTAATTGTAATGTGTTGTAATTGTAATTGATGAAATCTGTCAATGTGTTTGATTGACTCGCAACGTAATGTAATTCAATTTTTTTTATAAAACTTAAAAAGTCAATTTTTTTTTATACATTGGAGCGCGTGCAGCAGTTCATATCTTTAATAGAATTGGTTTTACCATTGCTAGAGGTGTGGGGGCTCAATTGGTCTCGAGGCTCCCCACTAATCTTTTGTAATCCTATGAGTTTTTAATAAAAGTGTGATTTAAAAAAAAAAAAAAAAAAAAAAAAAAAAAAAAAAAACTGATAAATAGTAATAATAATAATAAAATAATAATAATATTAAAAATAAATAATAATAATAATAAAATAGTAATAAAAAAATATTAATAATAAAAATATAATAATAATAATAATAATAATAATAGCAATAAAATAATAAAAATATAATATTATTATATTATTATTATTTTATTTATTATTATTATTATTATTTTTTATTATAATTATTTTACCTAATATTATTAATTATTATTATTTTATTATTATTATTATTTTTATTATTATTAGTAGTAGTTTTATTATTATTATTAAAGTAAACAAATTCTGAATTACGACGTAATTCAAAACTTTCTATCCAACTTCTTATGTAATCTAGATTCCCTCACTTGATGTAATTGTAATGACTGAATTACAATTACAATGCAAACCAAACAGTCACTGAAATGTAATCTGAATTACAATTCCTTTCACATTGCCAACCAAACGTGATTGGAATGTAATTCAGATTACAATTACAACGAATTACAACGAATTACAGCGAACCAAACGACCCCTTAGTTTTCACTTTAAGGGTAGGTTCGTCATTCATAACACACACATGCTCTCTATTTTCTCTCATCTACACTCACGCTCACACTCGCACGTTTATCTGCACACACAATCTATATTTCTCTCTCATCCAATTCTTCATCTTATTAGATCTAAAAACTAACCCCTTCACAAATTCATTTCAGATCTAAAGCCGTACGCATAAAAAACAACTCCTATTGTTCTAATTCTAGTTTATTTGAAGCACGTATAGGCTGTTCCAACAACATGTGATGATTGTGGTGGTTCAGGGCTATGTCCCCAATGCAAAGGTGAAGGATTTGTGCTGAAACGCTTGTCAGACGGAAGTGCTGAAAAAGCAAGATTGAATGCAAAGAATATGGCTATTAGATACACAGCCGGGTGCGTATTGAATTCATATTTTGCATACAATAAACATTGTTCTTTTTGTAACTAATAATTGGCTAATTGACAGGCTACCAAAGAAATGGGGCCACTGCAACAAATGAAGTATAAAGTTTAATTAAGTATTTTAGAAACATCCACGTTTGAGATGATATACATTAAAAGAAAACATGTAATGTCTGGACGTACGAGACTTTTTGATTAATAAAAAGGTAAAAAAGTTATCAAGTCAACTATGAAAGTGTTGGGCAAATTTTTGTGCATTGATACATGGTTAAGATGGTTCTTATTTTTTAATGACATTATGGGAATATGGTGAGGATTTTTCCTTACGATGTAACTTGTTTTTTTGATGTTTAAATTACTTGAGTAATGATTTCATTTGTCAATAGATCAACGATAGAACTCTTTCAAAAGGTTGAAAATTCGGTTCACAAATCAAATCATTATTGTTGTTTCACTTTTGTGGTTGTGGATTATTAAAATAGGTTTACTATTTGAAAAAGATTGTAGTTTACTTTTTATAAGACTTTAATTTTTTTCAATGTAACCTACCAAAGAATCACATGTGATTTTTATCTTAAATCACAGGTGATTTACCGCAAATCACATGTGATTTTAACTTAAATTATTTTTTGAAGGTGAATCACATTTGATTTACTCATTTTCAGATTAAAACTGAATCTCACGTAATTTACATTTTTTCATAACATAGCAAAAAAATAGATAACAGAATCACACGTGATTTCAGGATTTTGTTTTATAAAATGAAGGAATAAGTTGATTTGAAATTAAAGATCACATCTGATTTATTACTTTAAAGATCGAATGTGACTTGTAAAATCACATGTGCTTCTTTGGTGGATCACATGTGATTCTTTTTTGATCACTTGTGATTTTTTGGTGGATCACTCGTGACTTTTAAAAAATAACAAATCACATGTTATTTTTTTACGGATCACGTGTGATTTGTCTGGACGGAAATTTTGAATAAAAAGTTCGTCGAAAGTATATAAAAGTGCATATCTATAGAAAGATGATTTTTTTCTCGTCGCGATGGTGTATTTTTTATAGCTTGAAGATTTATCGTTTGCAAGATATGTTGTTTTTAAAAAAATGGTGGAAAATGGGTTTTTATATAATTACATTTCTACCATTCCTTTGTTAATTTTTGCTTTCATCTTATCCATTGGATGAAAAGAAGATGAATGGTTGAGATCTTATGATTTGTTCCTTAGATTAAATGTGTTTTCTATTGATCTCAGCTCATAGAATGTATTCATAAATAGCTGATTAAAAATTAAGAAATAGTCAAAGTTGTCTTCCCTGTACACGTGTTAAATAGATAGTAAAAGATATTTTTAGAAATTTTTTATGAGAGGGAATGATAAAAAGTATGTTTTATTAGTATAGATAGATAGAAAAACAACAAAAGATAAACTAGAAAGTAGAAAATAGTTTAGACTTTTTAAAAAATTTAAACCTTTTCAACTAGAATTAAAATAGTTGTTCAATATAATTCACAAATTCATTGACTTTTTCAAATATTTGTATATTTATTTATAAACCATCATAATGGATCTTCCTATATAGTAATTATTATGTGAGTACTCGTGCTTAACGGCAGCGATTCCTCACGGCAGACAATTAACAATATGCGATATTGTGATAAGTGTTTCGTGTAACGTTTAAAATGTTCAAACGAAGAAGAAAAAAAAATGTCGCATGCAATCTCATCTCAATTGATGTTAAAGACGAATAAAGACCATAAGGCTCAATAGTGAACATGTTAAGTGGTTGTTTGTATAACAACAACCTTTATTAGAATACACAAAACGATTGGCTTGCAATGAAAGTTTTAAATTAGAACAACTGACATTGATTTGTTTAGTGGTATGATTTCAGAAAATTGACTCAATTAAAAAAAATTAAAATTATAAACATTACCCGGTATAAAACACCTAAATGTATATTGTGAAATGATTTGTAGTTTATTGTCATATACTTGTAATAAATTTTGAAACTTGTTTGCCTAGATTAGGATGAACATATTAATGTTCAGTTTGTTTTTTTAATGCCCTTACAACGTTACCCCATATAGACCTCGATTTCATTAATGAGCGTAAAAACCATTTCAGACTTTCCTCACTTTCAAGTCCTAGATGAGTAGGAAGTCAGAATTACCGAATTTTCCATTTAATATTTTCCTCGCTTTCAAGTTTTTTGGTTTATTTGCATTACAATTACAATAGTTTCCTTGATTTGTTTAGATTTAAGTTTGTTTACATTTTAAGTTTTTCCACTTTGAAAACTTTTCACTTTCTCACTTTGATCATTCTTTTTTTTTAGATGAGTACCCGTGCATATCAACGAGATTTTCTAGTAGTGAATAGTTATAGTGATATTTTGGTTACATGGTTAATAGTATTTTTACATAGCTCTTAAAAAGATCTATAAACTTTAGTCAAAGAAAAAATTTCTATAAAAAATTGACCACAATATGAATGAACTTTTGATGTCACCAAAGTCACCTCCCAACAATGTTTATTAAAAATACATTTTTAGAGTTTTAAGCTGTTAAAAAATTCATAAAGTGTAGCAGTATCTTATTTTTTTGTGTTGTTAAAGTTAAGATTTTCATTGCCTTAAAAATAGTAGTGTTTTAAACTTATGGGGTTCTAGTGAGTACTCGTACACCAAATCACCATTTATTGATTTGATGTGTTTTTCATTGACTATGGGTGAATCCCAATAAAAATAATCTTTTTTTCTACCATAGCGCCATGACTATGACATAACATACCACAAGTACAAAGTAGCCCACACTTTCCCAATATTTTGACAACTTACTTTTAGCTTGTCTACACGCTAATTTGAATTTGAAATAACTAATGGATCGAATGTGAAAATGAATATGAATTTAGCTGAAATATCACGAATTCCTTTGTATGTTGGGGTTTGTGCAAGGCTTGTTACAGATAAGACTTTACAATTTCAAATATATAAGATCTTTTATCAAATCCTTGACATTCAAGTTTGAAATAATATCATAGATGAAATCCAAACACTACTGAAACCACTAAAGATCCAAATAACAGTGATCCGGTGAAATCCAAGCACCATCCAAATCACTAAACCTAAAACAGGTCCAAACATTATAGTTCACCAAACCGAAACACAAAAAACTAAAATCTAACAATTTTTTTTAAAAAAAAACCAACAAATTAAATAAAAAATAACAAATATACACACCAAATTAAACAAAATAGATGCAAATAAAAAAAAAAAAAAAAAAAAAAAAACTTTACATAAATTTTATAACAAACAATTCATAAATTTTATAACAATATTTACATAAAAGTTAATATCAATATTTACATAAACTTATAGCAAAATTTACCCACAAATATTAAAAAGTTACCAAACAATGTCCGACCATAGATAAAGTTCCCGCTGCAGTGACAACAACACCTTATGTTGGCTGCTATGCAAATTTCGGCAACGCAGAGATATTCCGTCAAAAGCGGCGACTGAAAAAATGTGATAGCAACATAGATCTAGAAACAACTTTAAAACTAAATACATAAATCTATATATAAAAATTCAAAACTTAAAAAACAAACCTCAAAATATGATAAACTCGTTTGTGATATAGAGGCTCCGGTAATGGGGTTGCTGTGGTGGTTAGACTGGTACGTGGTGGGTCTCGATGGTGGCGACAACAGTAGCTCCAAGAAATCCTATAAAAGATTGTCACATAATTTTTAAGAACTCAAATCTATAAAGAAAATCATATGGATCTAAGATTGTCACAAATTCCAACGACTGCAGTTTTCGGGCGAGACAAAGGCGACGGTGGTATTTTCCAGCAAGACTGCGACTTTTTCCGGCAAGTGATGGCTGTTAAAAAAATGTATTTTCTTTTTATTAAAACTCATATCTACAAATAAAAAATAAGGACATATAAAAAAAGAACACTCAAAACTTAATTTATAGTCATAGATCCATTAAAACTCAAAAATACCTCAGAACATAGAAAAATATTTTGGTGGTTGTTGGTTTCGGTCATTGGGTTCTCGGTGGTGGTGACGTCTGGTGGAGGTGACGTCCGGTGGTGGTGAGTCTGATGGTTTTGACGTCCGATGGTGTTGAGATCATGTGGTGGCGGCGAGAGTTTTGGTGGTGAGAGATGAGAGTTTGTAGGGTATGTGCTTTTGTGTTGTGTGTGTTTGTAAAGAAAAAAGCAAAGAGATATGTGTTTCCAGCAATACTTTCCTGCTTTAGTTTCTACACATAATCAATACTTTCCTGCATTAAATTTTCAGCCTTTTGATTTTAAACATTGCCAAACTTTCCTGTAATACTTTCCAAACGCCAAATCTTTCAAGTCCATGCAATCCTTTCCAAACGGCACAAGATGCTAATTTCAGTTTTTCAATACTTTCCAAACGCCAAAAGATTTCAATTTTCAACAAATCATTTTAACATTTAACTTTAACTTTCAACTTTCAACTTTGACCTTTTCCCCATTTTATGTAGTAAAGATTATAAATTACATGTAAATTTCAAAGAGCAATTTAATGTTTCACACCCGACATTGCATCAAAGGTGTTATTCCCAATTAACGGGCTAAAAGTAGTGGTTGGTGACTCAGTCATCGTCACCTCAATTTTTCTCTCTCCTCTCACTTCCACTCACTCTGACTCACCATACATATGTTTTGGTCACCCTCTCTCATCTTTCAATCTTTTTAAAATACATACTTTATACAAATATACCCTACTAAATATCTCACACACACTCACAAAACAAATAAAAAAACATTTATTTTTACACGAGGCCCACAATTGTTGAACATACACTATGGTGAGTCAGTCACCATATACACAAATCTTCCATCGTGACCCTTGCATGTGTTTTGGAGGTGGAGCGTGAGTGAGTCAGTCACAAACACACACTCACCATCAAGTATGTCTAGTTTAACTTAAGAACTAAGTTAAACTACTTATCATGCAAACATATGTAAAGTTTAAACCATTTTCATGCAATAATACTTTTAAAGCAGTTTAAACAGATAACACAACAAAGTTTTCAACGTTTAAATTTCTTATTGAATGAATCAAATAATTTGACAATAATTGTCTACTGAATAACAATCCTAGTTGAATGACAATTTAGGTGATTTTATCTCTAACTTAAACACGAACCTTAGTTATGGTTTAAGTAAGAACTTATTCTTACTCGTTGAATGTTTAACGACCAAAGTTCTAATCGAGGATTAAATGCTATTGAATGTGTATCACATTAATTGCAAGAGATGCATTTACTCTTTTACAAACATTCTCTTCTAGTAGAGAATTAGGGTTACAAATGGTTCATACTTTACACGTGTTGAGCATCTAATGTGTGATCGTAGCAGCAACAACCTATGTCTTGTAGTTTACCCAGGTCGTTCCGACCCATTTCATAACCTGTTTTTTTCAGATTTTCAACGCAAATAATAACTTAAAACGTACAAATCACATTCGCTTCAAGTTCAACGACTACATATTGTTCAACGACAACAACATAAACTTAAATTGTTCACAACAAACATAAATTGTTTAAAAGCATAAATCGTTCTACAAACCAACCTAACAACGACAACATGGAAAACCTTCGTGTGGATTACTTTTTCATTTAGTCGTCGCTTAAATTTGTACTTAACATTATGTCGTTTTCCTAATCAAATAAACGCAAGTTGTTTATTTGAATGTGTTAATTAAAGTTTAAACGTTTATCAATTTGGAATGTAATTCGTATATTTTAGTTATTTGACGCGGTTTAACACCATTCAATGTAGTCATGTAGTCCTCCTCTCAAGTCAATTTGATCACTGGTTGTAGGAAGGTGGTGTTTTTTTTATAGTGGTTCAGTGGTGTCTCATCCTCACAAAATAAACTAGTAAATATTGTTGAACGTTGATCAAGGACTTAAGATGCCAAAACAATTTAGCATTTGGAATTTAATTCGTATGTTTTAAAGTGCTATTAATGTTTAAACATTTATCGATTTGGAATGTAATTCGTATATTTTACTTATTTGTTGTGGTTTAACACCGTTCGATTAAATTAACTTTCACTTATAACTATTTTAAATTATTTATAATAATTTTCAATTAAAAAAAAACAAAAAAAAATAAAAAAATTAAGCTGTAGCAACCACTTTTAGGCAAAAATTCCTGCCACCAATAGAGCAAAAGAGTGACTCAACAAAAAAAATTCGACTTCAAACTAATAGCGACCATATGTGGTTGCTATAGGTTACGGTCAAAATTAGATTCCGTCAAATATTTGGAATACTCCACTTTTGTCGTCTAGTGAGCCTTTAGCGACTACACATAATCGATAAAGGTAGGATGTGTAGTAGATGTGTTCAAACGCGGGGCTAAGATTTGTTCCTCTACTCAAACTTAAACTCCTAGGCTTCCAAGGCTCTTTTATACTAGAAAAATATATCAAGTCAACATGAACACCCATAACTAAATCCTTGCAATATATTTACGTGGACCGAGTGTTACACAAGTTGAGTGAGTTTTCTAATAATCGCCAATTAGAAGGTAGTAAGAGATAGAGGTGCAAGTTTAAACCGGTTTTCAAAAAAACCGGACGACAAAACCGGAACCGGTTTTCAACAAAACCGGTTTTTACAAAATCGAAACCGGTTTTAGTAAACCGAACCGGTTGTACCGGTTTTAAGTTTTTCCAGCGGACCGGTTTTTTACCGGTTCTAAAACTGGATAAAACCGGTTTTTTGAAAAAACCGGTTAAAACCGATTTTTTTTTTTTTTTTTTTTTTTTTTTGGCGAAAACCGCTAAAAACCGGTCAACGTAAAGTCAAACTAGCCGTTGGATTTGAATACCGGCTAAAAACCGGTTTAAACCGGTTAAACCGGTTTTAAAAACCGGTCAACGTAAAGTCAAACTATCCGTTGGATTTGAATACCGGCGAAAACCGGCGAAAACCGGTCAAAACCGGTTTTAACCGGTTTTGACCGGTTTTCGCCGGTTTTTAAAACCGGTCAGCTGGAAATTGGTTACTGTAGCACAGTAGGCTTATGACATGTTTTCTTACCGTTTTTTCTTGTCTTTTTTTTGATTTTTTGAGTACTTTGAAGCTAGAACTTGTAGTATAAATATGTGTTTTGGGTTGAGGCTTAAAACACATCAAATCTCTCTTTAATCTCTCTATTATCTCTAATTTCTTTATAATGGAAAACACACAATCACAACAAGCTTCCACTAATCCTCCCTCCGTTGGGTCTTCCCGGTCACGAAAACATTACACACAAGATGATGTTCTTCATGTTAAACCAACCACACGAAATCCGGAGGTTTTTAATCATATGGATTTGTGTGTTATGAAGGATGGGACGGAAAAGGCGCGTTGCAAAAAATGTTTGAGCTTTTATGCTTCCGGGGCTAACACTACACTAAAGGGTCATATAGCCAAATGTTCCGCGGTACCTCAAAATGTCGACGGTACTATTGGTGAGGATGGTCAAATTTGTGTATATGATAATGATGCGCTTCAAAGAGATTTTGCGGGGTGGGTCATTCAATATACTTATCCATTCAACCTCTTCGACAACGCCAAGCTTACGGCCATCATCAAAAAGAGGCTACACGGGCGGTATAAACAAGTAAGTCGTACTAAACTTAGAAGTGATGCTTTTAAATTATGGGAAACGGCTAAAAATGATATTATTAATGGTTTTCATGATTATAAATATGGTGTTTCTATAACTACGGATGTTTGGACCGCACCACATGGTTCGGCAAATTCTTATCTCGCCGTTACGGCTCATTGGTTTAATCCCGAATCTTGGTTATTAATGAAACGGACAATTGCTTTTAAACTATTTGGTTATCCACATACGGGATCTAATTTAAGAAAAATTTTACATGACACTTTAATTGAATATAATTTAGATGATAAAGTTTTTACGATTTCACTAGATAATGCATCTAATAATACTAGAGCTATGGAATTGTTAAAATTACGTATAAAACCCATTTTAGATGGTGCTTTTTTTCATTCCCGTTGTGTTGCTCATGTTATAAATTTATCCGTTCAAGCGGCATTAAAAATATGTGAGAGATTACGTTTGGTATTTAGGGGTATGTTAACAAATATATATCGCTCGAGTAATGAACGACAAATGAACTATAAACGTTTTCGTAAACAATGTGGTGAACCATGGCTAGGACCGAAATTAGATACACCTACTAGGTGGAATTCTACTTGCATTATGTTTGAAAATATATTACGACAACGTACTACTTTAGATGCTTTTAATGAATTACTTGTTGAAAAAAACCGTTCTACTTCGATAGATGAGCAAGATTGGGATCGACTAAATGCTTTAACTATTTTTTTACAAGTTTTTAAAGAGGCAACAACTATAGTATCGGGTGTTTATTACCCAACTAGCCCATTAGTTTTAAATCAAGTTTATGCTATGACGGAAAAATTAGACGAATTAAAAGACTCACCTACTCAAATGTTTAGAAAAATGGTTAAAGTTATAAAAAAGAGATTTATAAAATATTTTGCTAGTTTACCTTTGGTTTATACTTGTTCCGCCGCACTTAATCCATGTTTAAATGTTGGAGGAGTAGAATTTTTAATAAGAAGAATAATGGAAAATTTAGAATTATCTTTTGGGTTGGACGGTGAAGATCCCAACTATATAGAATCTCAAGTTTTTAAATTTAATGATTATTTTAAAAAATTGTTTGAAATTTATGCAATAAAATATGGTCAACAACCAAACCCAATTCTCGACCCAATGCGGGCCGGTTCGTCCCGAATGACAAGGGACATTAACATAAACCTTTATAATACTTTACGTGAAGACGCTACAAAGCGTCAACGATCATCGGCCCCGACAAGCGAGTTGGGACAATATATGGCTACAAACTTTTTAACAACTTTAAGTCCCGATGAGTTTGCAAACTTTGACATTTTGGCTTGGTGGAAAGAAAGGGAAATCCAATTTCCAATTTTAGCCGCTATGGCTCGTGACTTATTAGCGGTCCAAGCTTCGACGGTAGCTTCCGAATCGGTCTTTTCTCATAGTGGTCGAATTATATCGGATAGAAGGACAAAACTTAGCCCCGAATCCGTGGAAGTATGTGTATGTTTGAAAGATTATATGGACGGAGTAGATAGGGTACAACATCAAACATCGTTGGAAGGTTCGATTGAAGAAGTTGAAGAAACTATAGCACAAGAAGAAGATGACATGGGGATATCACCTCCGGCTACCGAATTAGATGAAGGTGAATTTGAACCATTTGATGTTGAAGAGTTAGATGTAGAAGAATTTTTGGATGATTTAATTTCTTGAGTATACACGGGTGATGGCAATGCCGAAGCTCGATATACTTGAGTATACTAATATGTTTTTGGGTGATGGTCATGCCGAAGCTCGAAATGTATTAGTATTTATTTATTTTTAGTTCTATAATTGTATTGTTTAAATAAAAGTTATGATTGTATTCGAAATGTATTAGTATTTTATAGTTTTAGTTGTATGATTGTATTGTTTAAATAAAAGTTATGATTGTATTCGAAATGTATTAAATGTTTTAAATTCCGAAAAAAACCGAACCGGTAAAATACCGATAAAAAACGGATCCGAACATTTAAAACCGAAAAAACCGAACCGGTAAAAAACCGATAAAAAACCGATTCCGAACATTTGAAACCGAAAAAAACCGATTCCGAACATTTAAAACCGAAAAAAACCGATTCCGGAAAAACCGAAAAAACCGAAACTGATTTTTGGCAAAACCGGTTTTTTAAAAACCGGTTTTCCAAAAACCGAAAACCGGTAAAAACCGGTTTTTGTCCACCTATAGTAAGAGATAGACATCAGGAAAAAAAATATATTTAAAAAACTAACAGAATTTATATAATTTGATTAGCCGCGTTTCTAAATTTCCATATGTACCCCTTCATCTCCCGCTTCATAACACCACACCATCATCACACCTGCATTGTGGTATAAATTACTTTGTTTGTGTGTTTTTATTTAAAAACACATCTACTGCTTCTGCTGCTTCAATCTCCTTACACGATCTTAAAGGTTGGTTATCATCAAATTTAGCTCTTTCCAGTTTTAGCAAGTCTCCACTAATTGTTTTTATTTGTGTGTTCTTTAAAAATAGGCAAACGTTATGTTTGAATGATTTTTTTATATAAAGTGAAGCCGGAAAATGACATAGCAAAAAAGTGAAACCATAGTTCCCTTTCTAGCCAAAAAATAAACCACAACAAAAACAACTTTTTTAATTTATTTTTTTGATTTTTTGAAGAAAGACAAAATTTGGTCGTACAAAAATACAATAGCCGTCAGTCGCACAAAAGTACTATGATTTATTTTGAGAATTGGTTTTTTTTGGGCTAGAAAGTGGACTTAGAGCATCCATTATGGTCGTTTATGAATATGTCTAAACTTTTTTGAAGAGGTCTAAAATTTGTGAACCATAGTGAGCAACTATTTTAATCCTAGGTGGAATGAAAAGGTCTAAGATCTTGAAGAGTCCTAAACTATTTTTCAATTTTTTAATTTGTATTTTTTAAAATGTTGATTGTGTTTTATGATATGAAAAGCGTTTTGAATAAGTTTATCCATAGTAGCAATAGATTTATAATATCAAAAGGTTTGTAAATTGACGATGTATTAATTGTATAAAAGATCCATTATAGTGGGATGCCCTTAGGTTTCATTTTTGAGCTATTTTAGGAATTTTCTCAAAAGGAAAAGACTCAATTAAGGTTTTTAGTTGTTAGGATGATTGATAAAAGTGCTTAAAGTAAATTTGTCAGCTGCTTTAAGCAATTTGTCCTGTTTTTATATAAATATATTTGATTTGACACACGGGAACTCAAACATACCACCACCAACTGAGTCTAGTGGTCAGGTTTGCTGATGTCCTTACAAGTGATCTCGTATTCAAACCTTCCCGGTAAACATCGTGGGGGTGAGCGGTGGCAATGGAAAGAGTTTGAAAACGAGATGCCCTTGCATCTTAGTCAAAAACTCACTCTCCTCCTCGGGTAACCTAATCAGGGAAAACCTCATTCGTTTACAGTGGAACTTGAACAATGAAATATATTTAAATGTTGTTGGTTGGGGCTAAATTTATTTGTAAATTCAGTTTGAGTTCTTCTTGCTATACGTATATCTAGTTTTAGGACGCAAAAAAAAGTACTGGATCGAGAATCTGGAAGACAAACTCTGATTTGACATTGATATGATCACCATCGGGCCTTTAGCCTAGCGGCATCAGAGTGAGAATAATTAGGTTGCGTTTAGTTGAGGAAAAACACCCTTATTTTCCACAAAATGTTTTGTGGAAAACAAGGAAAACAGAGATCGCGTTCAAATCAACGTTTTCCAACAAAATGTTTTGCAAAACACAAATCCCCTATTTCCTAACTTAACAAGGAAAATTACAAAACAAATTTTAGTTGTTTTCCTTGTTTTCCTTTGTAACCCTCAACCCTCCCTACCTTTCTTCAAAACAGAAAATAGAAACATCAACTAAACGCGTTTTCTATATTTTCAAGTGTTTTGTGGAGATTAATTCTCTTCCAAATTTTTACAAAACTAGAGATAGAAAATAAGAGAATTTGTTCTCCAACTAAACGCACCCTTAATGTCCCCAAGCAGGTGGCTACGATCAAGTCATGTCTAGGACATGTGCCATTTATGTGAGGTGTGCGAGAATGGATACTTTAGGTGTGCGTATGTGTTAGTTTGTCTTTCTAAACAAATATTTTCGATAGTAATCTAATTCTTACCTATCAAACATTAGGACTCCATACACATTGTCTTGACTATGCCATGTAACTAGGGCCAGAGGAGGTATTTCGGATTCTTGATATTAAAGTGCTCGTTCTTTCTGAAATTACTAGACAAATAGTTATCAGTAGTGTGTTTGAGATTGCTTATCTGATTTTAAACAATGCATTGAGCATATAAGCACTTTGGGGGTGTTTGGGGTAAGCTTATCAGCTTATTGCATATCATAACATAAAAAGTTGTTTTAAGGTATCCAAACTACCTATAGATTAACATAGCAGTGTTACGTTAACTGTTTTATATAAGCTACGAGGGAGGATTTTTTCTGTAGGAGCTTCTTAACTCATTTGTTAATAAGCTAATAAATCATAGTTCTTTTAAATTCGCTAACCCAAACACCCACATAAGCAATCTCAAGAAAAGCATCCATATTAGTATACTTTTCTTGATTGAAATGTTGTTTTACACCTGTAGTGAATGTTTTGCCTTTTTTATGTGTATGGAAATTTGTGTCGTAACATGGCTGATTATTTTATAATAGATCATGTTACACATCAACCTTCACGCAACCTCTATGTTGCTACTTTTTGTGATTTTAGTGTCATCACTTATATTTTGTGTAATTGTGATTTACTTGAGATCATTGGCTCAGTCAGGTTTAGCTTATAATCGAGTCACGAGATGTGGAATGCACACTCGTTCTAGCTAGCCTAATGCCGCCACAACTAAGTGCGGGAGTCAAGGGGACCGCGCCCCTTTGCAGGGTCAAGGGGCAAAGCCCCTTGTTGGGGTCATTGGTCAAGGGGTAGCGCCCCAAAACCTATACGATTTTTAGGACTCGGGTACTATCCGTTTTTCCCTCCAACCAGTTTTTCCCACCAAAAGACAACTTTTACCAAGATTTGTGCCTCTTCCCGCCAACCACTTTTAACCGAAAATAATTAACTCTAGGTTATGTAAATATAACAAACTTGATCTCTTCCAAACAGAACTTAAAAGACAACTTTCTGTGTATTGCTTTGTTAATTATCCAATTGAGTATTTCATGATACCCGAGGTATATAGTGTCGAAATACTTCAATTTGTCTATACACGATTCAGGGAATATATCATGATTGTTTTTAATATTACCACTCACACACACCCAAATTCCAACACTAAAGACTTAATGTTTTGTACATTTTTGTGTTGCAACATTTTCTATTTTTCAAGTTTCTCTGTAATTGTTTCAAATTCACTAGATTCAAGTTAGCATTATGTTTTCAGCTCTTTAGACTATTTAATGTAACTTTGGGATTACACCTTCTTTTTGAGATTTTGGACTAAAGCAATTCTTTTATTTGCTAATGCAGTACCATGGAACCGATGTATTCACTCTGGTTTCTTTTCATGGCCTACATATTATATTCTGATGAATCCTTCAACTCCAGTATCAAACGAGTTATTGATACTTTTGATTTCCATGGAGAATCAGGTTTAATTCAGTTTTGGAGATGCAGCCCACTTGGGGATCCAAACGACATTGGTTGCAGTCTTAGATTGGCTGATCAATTTTGTTTATCAACTCTACATGACAACAGACTTATGGATTATAGGATGACGTGTTTCTTGAGGAATCCTTTTATTGGACTCGAGACAAATGTGGGAAACTGGTTTGCTGGGCGAGCAGCTCAAACAGGGGTCGGAGATCATAGGACAAGTCATGCTGTGCTCAATCATGATCACCAATATGTTGACGAAGCATCAGGTATGGGACAGTTAGTTGTGCCTGTCTACTCTAATAATTTGGGTGATGGGTTGAAATTTGTTGGAATCATTGAGCTTGTCACAACTCAACCTAAAGAAAGTTACGTGTCTGATTTCAATAGAATTCACGCTTTACTCACGGTTAGTTTTTTTTACTTTAATTTGTTGAAAAATCGTCATATTAGTTTATCTGTTTCCTAAAACAACTTTTATGCAACAAAACTTACCATACAGGTATGTACCCGGAAGCAAAAATAACATTAGGTGCCTTTCGGAATTAAAAAAATAAATAAAAATGATTAGGGGGTGTTTGGCTGAAGGGGTTGTGTTTAAGGGCATGTGGCAAATGTGGTTGGATAATGTTTGAATATATATTTTTTAAGGGTATGGGTTTAAAGGCATGGGTTTTGTAGCCGCTGAGTCAGTGTGTAGCGTAAAGCTAGCTATTTTCTTCGACATATGGCCCTCAGGCCAATTATCTACATTTTGCAGATATTAGGCATCCTCCATAACCATCCAGAGGGGGTGGGTTTTGTAATTATATGCATTAACATTCCTATTCTCATCCATTCTTAAACCCTTAGGCCTAGTGATTCCTTGCAAAGCAAATAACGACTTGGAGATGGTGAACTTAAAACCATCATGAATAATTATATCTACATAAAACCATTATGTTAGATGAAGTCATTAATGATTTTTTTGTTCTTATCTTTGTAGATGGTGAACTTAACATCTACATATATGGGAAAGACGATAAAAGTTAAATACAATGATAATACGGTGAAGTTTACCCTGCCATTTTTGGCCAAACTCACGAACATGCAGGAGCAAGTTACAACGAGGTTCAAGGAATTGAAGAACAAAAAGTTTTGTATAAAATATGAAGACACCGATCGGAACAATCATTCAATCTTGAGCGACCAAGACCTTGAATTTTGCATTGGCCAGTCTATTTCAAACAGGACAACGGTCATTAGAATGTTTGTTGACCATGTGGTAGGATGATATTTATTTTGGTCTGATGAATAACGAGGTGGTTGCACCCGCGCGTTGCGGCGGGTTTTTTGCTTCTAGTTTTTATGTTGCTTGTGTTTGGTCATATGTTTGGTGCCTAAATTGTGTGCGAAAATTCTTATGTAAATGTGAGTGTATTTTTTTTATTTGTTGCTTGTGTTTATACATGTGTGGGTTATATTGTATTTTTTTTACCGAATACGTTAGGTATTTGCTAAATATTTGACGAATAAAGTTTGTTATATTGCGGCGGGGGTTTTTGGTTGTGATTTATGTGTATTTTTGTGTGACGAAATTTTATGTATTTATTTGTTTTGTATATAAGAGGGTTGGTTATTTTTTTTTATTATTTTTTTTGGTTTTTGTTTAAGTATTGTTTGTAATTCATTTTCATATGACTATTTTTATTTTTATTTTTAACGGCGGCATATTATTAAATGAAAACTAGCAAGACGCTAGCAAATACATAGGCGATTTCAGCTAATCAGTCCAAAGGTATTAAGTACCCGAAACGGGCAATCGCCAATTTTGGAAAAAACAGAGTTCAAGAAATATTGGATGCAATTAAACTAGAGATACAGATAGCTTACATTGTGCAATTAAACTAGAGATACAGATACCTTACATTGTTATCTCCTCATGAATCAGGATGTTCACTTTAAAGACATTCACAATTCAGATAGCTTACATTGTGCAACAAATTATCAGGTAATGAATTGATCTTTGGGATTAATACAAGTCCCGACACTTTAATTGGCTTGGAAGAGACAATGCAGAACCCTGTGACACAATCTCTTCATTTTTCATATTTAACATTGAACTTGTTCTTGATGATGTTTTTTTCTCTTTAAAAAATGCTTTGTTTGCCCTGTGCATATAAAAAAGCTTGTAGTAGTTAAATATTAAAGCCGCGTTTGTTTTTAATCAAAAGTTATCCAATTATTGAGAAACATCGTATATTTAACTTACCTCAATCATTGAGAAACGTCGTATATTTAACTTACCTCAGTCGTGATTACGAATTTTGTGTAGCTTTCCCTTGATGGAAGCTCTGAAACCACCCTCCTTCTTTGGTGATTTCGCATCATGATCAGATTCTTTCTTTGAATGAATAGTGTCAACAAGGGCATCAATCTCTTCTACCATGAGTGACAATGTAATGTAATGGATAATAACTTTTTTCTTTCAGAAATTTAATAAATGATGGAGCATGTATGTAGTGAAGGCGACTGAGAACTTGTATGATGTCTGTCATACCCCATGGTGAGGATATTGTATGACACAGTAGTGCTAGAATGGGAACTTGTATCGACCAACCTACAAGAAGTCCAACGGAAGGTAAACAACTCATGTAAAGTAACTGATCAACGCAGAACAACGCCAGGCGTTACAGCTCAAATAACTGATCCAAAGTATGTTCTGCATCTTCCTGTAATAGCTTAACAGACTTATCTACTGTTATATAACAGCAATATAAAGCATAAAAGTAATAACAAACAGCCTATGCTGCATTTTTATGAGATACAGTTAATAAACGTCTACACATGAACACTAAAAAATAACTTGAAGAACTCAGGTAAAGCGTCAACTATGGCCTAAAAGCCATATGACGACACGAAAAGGGTGCAAAGTAAAAGGCCTCGTATGAGTGAAAGTAATGAAGGATCATTTTGATTGTTTGGCTAAGCATAACTAATAAGCACAGGTAAGAGAAAGCTTCTTAGCTGAGCATTTCAATGACTTGCAATTCCCGGAACAAATCAGATACCCAGTTTCATTCTGGAAAGTAATTAACAAACAATCAACTAACATTCGCAAAATCAGCATACCTAACCATAGACCAGCTTCACAAAACTTATTACGGAGTACATTACATAATTTCAAACTCAAGATTGAAGGGTTCCATCACTACATAAAACTAATCAATTGACCACTAATTCCATAACATGAAATGAATAATACAATAAAGACCAATTATAAAGAAACATAAACATTACCATTCTATCAGATAGTTACATCACCATAAGCTTCAGGGGGCGTTTGGTTTGTATTAGAGAATCGCTATGGGTTTAGGTATGGGAAGGGGTTTACAAACCCATCATGAATGGGGATTTAGAAAATGCCTAAATTTGTGGGTTTCATACCCATTCCCGAAAACCAAACACATAAACCAAACAACTTTATTATAATAAAAGTCATTCCCTCATTGGCTCATTTTCATACCCCCAAACCAAACACAACCTCATTCACTAATATCAACTAAAACCAAAAAACAGAACAAGTAGTTTGCTATAATTTACACAAACCTATTTCCATATCACCCAAACACAATCCCCAAAACCCGATTACATCCCCAAAACCAGCACTGAGTGTGAAAAGGGAGCATAGTAAAAGGTCTACATGGAACAAAATAATGAGTGTGAAAGTTATAATGGATCAATTTGATTGTTTGGATAATCATTATTCCCAAGCACATGTATGAAGTTGGCATGTTTTTAACTGAGAATTTTAATAAACTAAACACAAACAATTAAAGTAAACATCCCCATTAATTCTATTGACAATCAGATAGATACATAAACCATAAGATCCATTCCCTAATTCCATCTAAAACCAACACTAACAACTTAAGCCTTCTTTGGAGATTTCTTAGGCGACGGCTTAGTCTTGTCGCCATCGATGACAGCAGATTTCTTAGGCAAAAGCACAGGGTTAATGTTGGGCAACACACCACCGCTAGCAATTGTAACACCAGAAAGCAATTTTCCCAACTCTTCGTCGTTCCTGACAGCCAATAGCAAATGCCTAGGGTTAATCCTTGTCTTCTTGTTGTCTCTAGCAGCATTTCCCGCCAATTCCAAAACCTCGGCAGCAAGGTATTCGAGAACAGCAGCGAGATAAATAGGAGCACCAGAGCCAGTCCTCTGAGCATATCTTCCTTTCTTCAAAAACCTCCCAATCCTTCCAACTGGAAACTGAAGCCCTGCTTTCACTGATTTCGTTACTGACTTCTTTCGTGATCCCGCTCCCTTGCGTCCTCCGGCTCCCCCCTTTGTCTTTCCTGATTCCATTTTTTTTGTTGAGAAGAGAGAGTATGTTTTTGAAATATGTGAATTTGAATGAATTTGGTGAGAAATGAGAGGGGAGGAGCGGGGTTTATATAGTGTGTGGGAGTTTGCCAAGCTGGCGATCCGTGTGAGTGTGTGCTTGTTTTGACCGTTGGATTAGATGAAGGGGTCATCGGATGGTTGAGATATGTCACATGCTGGCGATCCGTGTGAATGTGTGTTTGTTTTGGCCATTGGATTACATAGCAACTTGACTTTTACACATAAAAAACATGAGTAAGAGGCGTCGATTTTTGACAAATCGACAATAAAATTAACAAGTTGAGTATAAATAGATTTATGATCGAATTTGGGTCGATAACTCTAACCCGTTTATTAAACAGGTCAGGCTCGGATTGAGAATTAATTAAGTAGGTTGATCCGTCAACCAGTTTAAGATTTTTTTTTAAATTAAATATTATTTATATTTTATTATACGGGTTAAACGGGTAGATCCGCAAACATGTTTAACTCGTGTAATATGCCAACTTTTACATATGAAATAGGTTAAATAGGTCAACTCGAAACCCATTTAACTTATTCAACCTATGTAAACTATCTAACCCGCCAACCCAAGTATATATGCGAATTAAATGAGGTTAAGTTCGAATGATGTGTAAACATGTTATGGTTGACATAACTAACCCGAAGATTTAAATTGATTAGATTCAAGTCGGGGTTTCCTGACCCGCCAACTCAACCTACCCGAATTGCCACCCATAAGATCATGTCGCATTATGTAATTTTCAACCCCTTTCGAGTACTCTAATTTGATTCGTACACATACAAACAAATGCAACAATCATTCCTGCCGTTACCCATTAATCCACAATATTCATTTAACTAATTATTGCTTTTACCCATTAATCCACAATATTCATTTAACTAATTATTGTTTTTACTTATGAATTAATCACTAAGTTATGGCTAAAATTTTACTTCTCACCAAATCATCCTAATTTATGAAGAAAATTATGTGGGAGAATTTGTCATAATTTCTTTTTTTATACACAATAAATTCAAAAAAAACTATCCGTATGATATTAAAAAAATAATAATAATAAATAATTACCACTTACAACCTTGTAAATACCAAACTCAAACACACTTCTAAACACACAATTTCAAACAGCATTTATATCAATACCCAATCTTTTAATTATGTCTTACGAGCTATTATTTGGTTCTTCGTCTTCCGACGATGATGAAGTTATGAGTGAGTTTACGGAGTTTGCGGAGTTGCTTGGAATGCGTACCAAACATCACAGCCAAAAGTTCGACGAAGGTACATACGTAGGGATCATGAGGGTGCTCATAATCGTTAATGACGGCATACTTCTCCGAAAACCAGCAGTTTGACGAAAGAACATTTCGTCGGCGGTTCCGAATGAGCCGAGAACTATTCACACAAATTGTTCGAGAGGTAACCGATTATTCTCCTTATTTCCATCAAACTCTTGATGCTAGGGGCATGTCTGGTATTAGCCCATTGGTCAAGTGTATTGCAGCAATTCAATTGGGATACGCGACCGTTCCTGATTCTCTTGACGAGAATCTGCAAGTGGTTGCAACAACATCCCGTGAATGTCTCCGTAAGTTTTGCAATGCTATCATGGAGTTATATGGTGCTGAGTTTTTGCGAAAGCCCACGTATTCTGACCTTGAAATATTATATGCTCATTACGAGCATAAGCATGGGTTTTCTGGGATGATTGGAATCATTAATTGTACAAGTTGGGAGTGGGAGAATTGCCCAAATGGTTTGAGAGGTCAATATGCTCTAGATGATCACGGGCCACATCCATTCATTTTATTGGAAGTGATCGCCTCCCAGGATTTATGGTTTGGCATGCGTTATTTGGTGTCTCCTGGATTAATAACAACGTAAACGTTTTACATCGTTCCCCTATTTTCAATGATATCAAATCTGAGAGAGCACCATACCTTGAATTCGAGGTTAAAGATGTACATTATAAAAGGGGATATTATCTTACTGACGGGATATATCCACAATGGACCATTCTTATTAATTCCATTTCAAATCCTCCCACGGGTGATGATAAAAGAATATTGTACAAGAGGAAGCACGAAGCATCAAGGAAATATGTGGAACGAGCTTTTGGTGTGTTGAAGAAGAAGTGAAAAATGCTTAAAGTTCCGACTCGAGGGCTATATAAACAGGATCTCGAATATATTATGCACACATGTATCATATTACACAATATGATCATTCAACACAAGGAGCGAGCGATATATCATACATTGTTCGAAAATGAGGGCCACCATGATCGTGATCCCTTAAGATAGCATGAAGAATCGCTAGTAGTTACTCAGAAGATAATGGACTCATCAACTTATCTACACTTAAAATCTGATTTGATCGAACACATTTGGAGAAATCGTAGAAATCAAGTCAATCAAGAGAATGAAGATGAAGACGGTAGTGACGATGACGATGAGAAAGACGATGAAGAATTTTTGTAATGTTTTTAATGTTATTTGAATAATTTACGTAATATTTTTAATGTTTATTTAAATACTTTATGTTTGTTTATGATTTAATAAAATTTGATGACTGAAAATATTAAATAATAAAACTAAAAGAGTCTATATTAAGTCATCGTCTAATTAAACATAATTTAATAACAAAATTTAACAAACAATTTAATGAAGGAAATTGACTCCTCCATTATATGTAATTTAAATAGAGATAAAAACCACTAATTTAGAAATAAGATTTAGAAGATTATTTTTGACAAACCACTACTTATTTTAAAATTTTGAACTTTTAAAAAAATATTTTCTTACAAAGACTCACCCTTGTCAAAAGGACCCACCCTTATGAAATCTTACAACACATATTCTACTGCTTTTGACATACCTTGATCCATAAATATTTCAATGATGCACCACATTATGTCATATGTTGTTTTCTATTTTTAGAAATATGTTAAATGTAAATACATATGTAATGTTTTGTTTTAAGAAACCAAAACATGCTTGATCTAAAAAATTTAACATACATTATGGTTTAGAGGCATATCAATAATATGATTAATCAAAATGTAAATGCTTGAGTTATGAAGATATTATTTGATGAAAAGCTTGTTTTAATATCTATTAAACTTGACAAGCTTTAAGCTTTATAAAAATTAAATTTACTTTTGTTGTTAACAAAACTTAGGTAAAGATCATAAAATATAAATAACGTTTAATGACAATATTTGTATTAACAGGTAGGATGCCTAATCTGAATAAGAGGAACCAATCATTTTAAGATGTGGTTGCACTTGATGTAACAAGCCTTTAGACATAGTTCCTTTTAGATACTTAGAGAAGATGAAGTGCAACCTGCATATATACATTTGTGGGTGAGGAGACAAATTGACTAAGATGTTAGCATGCATAAGAAATGTATGGTCTTGTCATTGTTAGATAAATAAGTCTGCCTACTAATCTTCTGTAAGGACCATGATCATCTAAAAGGATTCCTTTGTTCAGTGAAAGTTTTAGAGTGGTGGGGAATGGAAATTCAGCAGGCTTTGCAGCAGTAAGACCACTATCAGTTGAGAAATCAAAAGTATTTCCTTTGGTTTAGATAAGTTCCTAATGTTGTCCTGCACAATTGAATCCCAAGAAAATATTTGGCCAAACCAAGGTCTTTAATGGTGAATTTCTGGTCACGTGCCTTCTTCAATGCAAGTATTTCAGGCTCATAGTTCCCAGTGATAAGAACATTATCCACATACACCAATGCTGCAGTAAACTGATCACCTTTGGACTTGACAAACAAGGAGTAGTCATGCTTGGACTGCACAAATCCTAAGCTTAGTAAAAACTTAGTCAACTCTTGATTCCATTTCCTGGAAACCTGTTTAGGCCATAAAGAGACCTAGTGAGCTTACAAACTTGTCCCTCTTTGGCCTTTTGATAACCTTCAGGTGGTAACATGTAAATATCTTTTTCAATATACCCGTGTAATAAGGCATTATTCATATCCAATTGATGAAGAGGGTTGTTTCCAGAGCTATCAACACTATAATTGTGGCTAATTTGGCTATAAGGGAAAAGGTGTGCTTATAATCTTGACCTTTTTGTTGCTTAAAACCTCTAACTGCCTGTTTGGCTTTAAGCCTTTCCACAGTGCCATCTGATTTATACTTGGTCTTAAACACCCATCTTGAATTAACTGGTTTGTGGCTTGGTGGTAATGTAGTTAACTCACATGTCTCATTTTCCTCTAAGGTTGCAAGTTCCTTGTTCATTGCATCTACCCAACCTTGATGTTACACTGCTTATTTAAAGGTGGTAGGATCTGAGGTGGAAAAGACATTGGCCAAAAAAGTGACATACTGAGAGGGACTGTTTTGAAAATCAGATGACTTGAAAAGTGGATATTGAGGTTTAAAAGTCATGTGTAGAGCATTAATGGTTGAGGTTTTTGGTGTGATGAAATCTATGAGCCAAACAGGCCTAGAAGCAGTTCTAGTGGATTTTTTTATGTTTGGAGCATGTTGAGTGGTGTTAGAAGAAGTTGACATGGTGGATTAGGAGCAGTGGTGTTTGGTATATGATTAGGTTGGGTAACAGTCTCTTGTACAAGGATGTTTGCGTTAACTGGTTCAGGTGTAGAGTTGGATGTTTCAGAGGGACTTTCCATTGGGCCATTATTAAGAACAAAATCACCAAAACATGGAAACTCATGAACTAAATGAGAATAATCAATTGGCTCGGTTTACTTAAAAAGAAACTTCGTTTCTTCAAACACAACATCTCTACTTAGAAACACTTGATGAGTCTCCAAGTTATATAACTTGTACCCCTTTTGGTTAGAAGGATAGCCCAACAAAACACACTTAATACCTCTATTTTTAAACTTATCTTTATGACGCTTTGTGACTGCAGCATAACATAAGCATCCTATGATTCTCAATTGATAAAATTCTTGGTGGTTTTTCATGAATAAGTTCAAATGGCGGCTTCCACTATAAAATCTTGACTGACATTTTATTGATTAAGTAAGTAGCAGCTAAAATGAAGTCTCCCCAAAACTTAATAAGCAACCTTGCATGAACTCTAATTGCCCTTGCAGTCTCTAACAAATGCATGTTCTTCCTTTCAACTATTCCATTTTTTGTGGAGTGTATACTATTGACTTTTGGTGAAAAATACCTTTAGAATGAAACAATTCTAAACATGTTCTATTGACAAACTCAATACCATTATCAGTCCTTACAAATTTTGGTTTTCATTGAAAGTGAGCTCCACATAAGCAAAAAAGTTAGATAAAAAACATGTATTTGGTCTTTTTAGTGTATCAAGTAAGTCCATGTTGCCCTAGTTTTGTCGTCCACTATGGTAATGAGATCCATTTAAGGCTGGTTTTCTATAAGGACCCCATAAGTCCATGTACAATAAATCAAAAGGATTGTTGGAAATTGTATGACTAACAAGAAGAGGCAATTTATGATGTTTAGACAACACATGACTTTCACAAGAAAAAGTGGATACATCAAAGTTCTTACAAGTAGGAATATGACATATCTTGGACACAGAAGTGTGTACAAGTCTAGCATGAAAAGTATAAAGATCAATATTGAACTAAGTATTAACAGCATTGCTAAAAGTAGTCTTATTTAAGCTAAAAGAAGGAAGTAAATGTTTATGAGAAACATGAAATGCAGAGACTTCAGCAGTGAAAAAAACATTGCATGTGATAGGTTTGTACAGGTAAAGATATTGTGATCCCTTGCCAACTGCAACTATTTACTTAATTTAAGGTTCTAAAACATGAAAACAGTGGGAAAGAATTGAGCAGTTAGGTTTTTGGTTTGGATTAACTTTCCTACTGAGAGTAAATTTAGTTGAAATTCTAGTACATAAAAGAGATCTGATAATATCAAGTATGGTGTTAAAGCAACTTCACCAACAACTGTGACTTTTATTGATCTTCCACCAGGTAAATGAACAATGATAGGGTGTTTTAATTTTCTGGTGGAAATGAATAGTTTAATGTGTGGTGACATATGCTCAGAAGCTCATGTATCACTTATCTAATCTACTTCAATATTCATTAATGAATGACAAAATAGAGCAAAGGAAGAACTGAAACAAGACCATATACCTGCATGATGAGAGCTGCTTGCCACATTCCTGGCAACATTACCATCCTCCATTGGGTTCTTTCCTTTGAACATCTTCATCATCTCTTGACACACAACAACAACCAATCTTTGATCCACATTACTAATGCCATTCATCCCAATTTCAATCTCACGACCCATATCAAAAGGTGAATCTCTAGTCATTACTTCATCTAAACGAGAATTCACATGAGCTACCATCTTTGTCCTTTTCTTTCCCTTCTAACCTTTGTACCAGTCATGGTATCCAATTCTCTCAAAACACTGCTAATAAACATGTCCTTTACCATAACCAATACAAACCTTCTTTTGTTCATACCTGTCTGCTTGAAATCCTTCTTCACTGTTATTGTTAATGTTCCTTTGGTTATTAACAAAGAAAGCAGATGGTTCAAAATCATGATTGGTGACATGTTTTTCTTTCTATATCTGTTGTACTATGTAATATGCCTTATTCACATTAGGAAAAGGATCCATTGCCAAGATTTGACTCCTAACTGACTCATACTCATCATTGAGTTTCATCAAGAACTGAATCAACTTTAAATGGCTATCCCTTTTAAGAAATCTTTCATACACATCACAACTCACAAGTACATTTAAGCATCTTTCTACAGTTACAGATTGGCAAACCATTTAAATTATGCAGTTCATCCCAACATCTCTTCAACTTATTGAAAAAAGAAGAAATACTGAGATTACCATGGGTTATCTTGCTTAACTCCCTTCAAGTTGATAGATCAAAGGACCATTGCTTTGCCCATATCTCTCTGCAATCTCTTTCCAATGTTCACAAGCTGATTGTGCATACAAGAAAACATATGATAGTTCTGTAACCATAGAATTCAAGATCCAACTTGTCACCATATAATCACACCTTATCCATCTCTGTAAATTCACATCATTCACAACCGGTTTCATACATGAACCATCAATAAACCCAAGCTTCAACTTCAGACCCAAAGCCATCTTTACATTGCGACTCCATCCGAGAAAGTTACTACCATAAATGGCGTATTCGTCAAAAGCATTCATGGATGATCTGAACTTGCAATATAGAGTGGATCATTGATTATATTCGTGTTATTCAGAACATTTTGGTCTACAGGTGGTGGTGTATTCACCATTGTTGATCTTAATCACACAATAACGGTTGTAAAAGAATGAACTGAATCAAGAACCCCAATTTGCACAACAAACACACTCAGTAATCAAGAAGATCAAATCAATTGATCAATTGATGATTAATTTAACCGGTGACCTAATTTGATAATCGTGCATAAACTGGGGATTTTACACAAGCACCTTGTGCTATGATACTATGAGAAATTGCGAAAGGTAAAATGTGTTATTGAAAGTGTAAAGCTGAAATGAGAGGTCACAAAGTATTTAAATAGACATTCCCGCCTAACTCTGTTTTAACTAACTAAAAATGAAAAATTGCAAGTTTGGTCCTTATACTTTCTGGTCATGTACAAATAACATATAAGTCTTCAAAAGAACCACTCCAGTTTTTTAGGCATACAAATCACCTCCTTTTTGAATTGGAATATAGATTATCCATACACTCAAAAATGTTTATGTGGTTAAATGAGTTAGTTGTTAACTTTCAAAGCTCCATACTTATTCCAAGTCTCTTAGTTTTGTAGATCTACATGTAAAATTATTGTAGAAAAACAACTAACAGATCACATTATATATAATACAAAAATTCCACACGCATGTTTTAAATGAGACTTGAACCTACAACCACTATATGTCGTGGAGCATCTCACAAATACCGCCATGCCACAACCTCTGTGTTTACATGTATTTCATTCTTCTTCACAAGATTATGTCTCATCGTTTCCAAGTGAATTGAAAGCAATCTTCAACAAACATTGTGAAGTAATGAGATGTGAGATCTTATGTCACTCGACAATATAAACTAAAAGCAAGACTAGCTAACAAGATGCCATATAATAGACATTTTTTCAAGAAAAAATCATTGACGTCATTGGTGATGTCAGTTTGTACATTTTTTGGCCGAATAAGATAGTTTTTGGATATTTTTTGCTGGTTTGGAGAAGAACTAAATGGATGGTGTTACCCAACGATTCTAATAAAGATGTTTAGTATGACAAATTAACAATGATGCTTGGAGGAAGATAACTTGTATAACTTATTCTCTCAGTTATATGTTAGTAACAAAATTATGTTAGTGTATTTGCTTAAAATTGTAACCCAAGAGTAAAAGAAGAAACAAAAAGTATAACCCATGAGTAAAAGAAGAAACAAATAGTAAAAAAAAAAAAAAGAAGAAAATGTATCAAATGTGGATGGTAGAAGTCTAGAATGGAACCCATGACTTCTTACCCATCTGGGTGCTAGTACTACAACTACTACCATCCACACTAACACATCTTTCAATTTTATTTTGCACTCAAAACCTATATGTATTTTCCTTTATAATGCATTTTTAACATTTCCTCTGAAAAAAAAGGAAAGAACTGGTGAGTTATATATACGCGTTTGTGCTACTAGACTTGCCAAAAATTATTCAAAATTTTGAACTATCAACCAATTAACACTTACTCCGTACTTGAATAAGGCTTTCATTATCAAACACTAACATTAAAGGTTAACTTATAAAAGTGTCAAACTTATAAAATATTGAACTATCGACCGATTAACACTTACTTGGATATGCCTTTCTGAATTTATTTTGGGTAAAATGATCCACAGTTGAATGATCACTTAAGATGTAATCTTAAGAGGTTACGACCTCATAACTAATTGTATTCAAGTCGTTGGGAAAAAGTAGAACTCAGATATAACTTAGCTGCAACAAGAGGTCTTACATACGAAACAACAAGCAGCAAACACAGAAAAGCGTCTATGCTCAGAATGCATGCAAAAAAGTAGAACTGAAGCATGGGTGCTTGGCGGACTAAATGTCCAAGGTATTCAAGTACCCGAAACGGGCAATCACCAATTTTGGAAAAAAACAGAGTTTAAGAAATGTTGAATGCAATTCAACCAGAGATACATACATTGTTATCTCCTCATGAATCAGGATGTTCACTTTGAAGACAATCACAATTCAGATAGCTTACATTGCGCGAGAAATTATCAGGTAATGGATTGATCTTTGGGATTAATACAAATCCCGACACTTAAATCGGCTTGGAAGAGCCGATGCAGAACCCTGTGACACAATCTCTTCATTTTTTCATATTTAACATTGAGCTTGTTCTTGATGATATTTTTTTTTCTCTCAAAAAATGCTGTATTTGCCCTGTACATATATCGAGCTGGTAGTAGTCCAAAAAAAATAAAATAACACGTTTTTTAATCAAAAGTTATCCAATCATTGAAAAACGTAATATATTAACACACCTCAGTCGCGATTACGAATTTTGTGTAGCTTTCCCTTAATGGAAGCTCTGAATCCACCCTCCTTCTTAGGTGATTCAGCTTCATGATCAGATTCTTTCTTCGAATGAATAGTGTCAACAAGAGCCTCAATCTCTTCTTTAGCACGATGAAATATGCTAGGACCTTTAAATTCACTTATTGGGATATCTGCATCAATATCATCTCCTCTACCATGAGTCTCTTTATGGTGACTCATGGGTGACTTAGGCTCTTCTGCATCATCATTAAAAATATTACCTAATAGTTAATACAATATAATTTGTAAATATTGTGTGAATTAAAGTCTACAGATTGTACCTGAAAGTGAACTTTTTTTCTCATGTTTCGATCCTGTAAGTGAGTCACCATCCCTGAAATCATATGATCAGGAATTATTTAAAGTGTTACAAAGTACTGTTAAGTGCAACAGTAAGTGCTAACAACTACCTTTCAACACTTGAAGGTGAACCTTGATTTTTATCTTCTTTATGATGAATAGCTTCCTTTATTGCTTCAAATTCCTCCTTCACTCTTTCAAACACATTTGGACCTTTGACATCACCGACTGGGGTATTCGCATCGATATCATCACTCAACCCATGTGTCTCCTTGGTATGTATATGGTGTTTCTCCGAGTGTGCCAGTGCGTCCCTTTCTTGCGTTTCTACCCCCTTGTCTAAAATCAAAATAAGTACTATATTAAACACAAATGACTTCAAAATCATTAATATACGTGTATTTCAATATTAGAGAGCTTTAGTCAAAAGTAGATCCATCACACGAAGTTCAGAATACCCTTGTTTTATACCATTATTTGAATGTAATTATGGCCTATGGGTTCTAAGGGGGTGTTTCAGATTGCTCGTTAAAACGTTTTGACACATCCCCATTTTAAAGACGTTAGAGATTGCTTATCCAAACTAAGGGGGTGTTTGAAATTGCTTATTTAAACTGCCTATCTGCTTATTATATAAGCACTTAACAGTCTAAGAGGGTGTTTGTTTCAGCTTATATAGCCTGCTTATGACTTGTTTGGTTTTGGGCTTATGTTTCATAAGCTCACTTTTTGTGGCTTATTTTGAAACTCTTCGGCTTATATAAGTTTATTGTGACATAACAAACTTATATAAGCCGAAGAGTTTCAAAATAAGCCACAAAAAGTGAGCTTATGAAACATAAGCCCAAAACCAGTTAACCAAATAAGCCATAAGCCGGCTATATAAGCCAAAACAAACACCCCCTAAGTAGTTATAAGCGTTTGTTTACTCTTAAAAATTAAAATAAACAAATGCCAAACAACCTCTAATCATCTTACTAATTTGAAATACCAGGTCTACCGAAAACTACTATTCTCACTTTAAAAATAAGCAAATTGTTTTTTCCATCCAACATTCCAAACTAATTATACACCGGGTAAACGGATGAGGTTTTTGCTGTTCGGGTTACCCGCAGATGCATGCAGCCTAAACGGTGACCGTTTCCGAGCCTTTCCCTAGCCACCCGCAAATGTGTACCTAGTGAGGTTTGAACCCTTACCCCGGCCAAAGTATGTTTAAAAAACAAAATACTAATCAGAAAATTTAAACAAGCAATCCCAACAAGCACCCTCTAAATAAGCATCTAAAAGCCCCAGGTTTCAAAAGCAACTTAATTTAAAAAATCAATAAGCATATAAATGAACAATCCAAACAGCCCCTAATTCTTACTTAGGCATTTCCACAAATACTTGCAGGAAATGAAAACAATCCCATAATAAAACTTATTCGAAAAATAAAATAGTATAAATGAATAAGCAATTAGTATGAAGAATTAACTGAAAATAGATATAGAGATAATAAGTACCATTAGAAGATCGATCAGGTTTTGATTCATCCATTAAAAATAACGGAAGATAGAAATAACAGTTATGCCAATATTCGATTTAATGAGGTGTTTGAAAACAAAGATATATTTTGGATTAACGAGGGATCTGTAACATGTTTTTTATTTATGCCAAACCAATATTTGTTCTTTTTCTTAACCAACACACGTGAAATTTAAGTTTTCTTTTTTTAATATTATAATGTTTTGATGGAGTCGTGAAGCAACCGTCGTTGAGGTTAGGGACGTGAAAAAAAACCCCAACCCGACGAGACTCGAACCCGATTAAGCTTATTCGGGTCGCTACTCGGGTTAATAATTTATTCGGGTTGATTCGGCTAACCCGAGTTTTAAATAGGATCATGTTCAGGTATGTTTTTTTTTGCCTCACCTCGAATTGACACGACCCAATTTATACGAATCTGAATTGACCCGACGAACCGACTTTTACAATGTAAACAAATTGAAGTAAGCAATTTTTTAAATCATTTTACCCATACTTGGGTTGACCCGAACTGATCTGAACACGACTAACTCGAGTTCTAAAATAGGTCGGGTTCGGGTATGTTTTTCTTAGCCTCAACCCGGATTGACCCGAACTCGACCTGGTCAACCCAAATAACGCCCCTAGTTGAGGTTACGGGATCGGGTGCAAATGAAAAGGTTTGGACTCGGCTTGAACAAGGTTCGTGTCGTAAATGTGTCGATGAACCTACCTAGTTTAATAAATGGGTTGTATATAGGTTTTGATCGGCACCGTGAGAGCGTGCACGAGGTTAAGTTTTCTTTTTTCAATCTAAAATTTTAGAATATTATGCAGGTTTACATGAAAAATAGTCTACAACTCGCCTGCTTATAACTCATTTTCCGTTTGACCCGTTTACCTGAACGGGTTTTGCAAATCATGCCCAAGTTACGTGGCACATGTTTGTGGTTAAGAAATTCAGCACAATTAAACAAACGGGTCATGTTTTGGTTGAGATAATCCTGAAGCCGACCTCATATAAGCCATTTTAGTTTGTATGCGATGTTTATAGTATCGGTTGTGAAACAAGTGCAAGTCTATAAGGCCAATGCTAATGGCTCGGTTGGTTGCCACCCCAACCGAGCACACGACCATAACCTGCCACTATCCCAACCGAGTGTGACGGATTAAAACCCTACTGTTTTGATTGTTTCGGTTTGTCAGCCAACCGAAACAATTGCACATCTCCATATTTATTTTCTAACCGTTTGGGTGCAACATATCACAAACAATTATCCTTTCTCCAAACCACAACTATATTCAAATCGTTCTTCAGTTGATGTCTTGCTGCTTTTTTATGGAGAAAGAAGTATTATTGGTTATGCAGATGAAGCGTTCGAGAAGGATATTGGTGGTTATACGTTTGGTTCAGATCATGTAATCTGGATACAAAATCACACATATGAAGCGTTCGACATGCTCAGATATTGGTTATGCGTTTGGTTCCAAATTTTGTGACGTGTTTGGTGTATAGTTGTTGTGATAAGCTTCGGATGACAATAACAAGAAAAGTGGCTTCATATGTGTGTGTGGATGTGGTTTGTGTGAAGACTTAAATACTAGTTAGTATACCTTAAAAAACGTGGCTTCATATTTTGTGGGTGGATGTGGTTTTATGAAACGTGGCTTCATAAACTTAACGTGGTGATTTTTTAGATGTGTTGACTAGTTAGTACATTTAAAAGTGTGTGCAGTTTTATTTACTATTTTTTTTAGGGCTAATAACCTATTAAAGCATCATACTTGTCACAAATGTCAGTTCGACGTAGTGAACAAAAAAAATAGCTCTTCCAGACATTAAACTTGACATTTTTGTCTTCAATTGAGTATTATGACCATTTTACCCTTCTAAATTACATAAATGGTCCCTGTGAGTTTGCGAAAATTGCATCCATCGTCCCTAGGCTAAATTACATAAATGGTCCCTGTCGTCAACCTCTTTCCAAAATGCATCCATCATCAACTGCTGCCAATTTCAATATGAGCATCACATCAAGATGAATTGCAATTTAGAATCTCCTTACCACAACTTGTCTTTGTTGTCCAGCCTGCTATTGTTGTTGCTGCTGTCCTGCTTGCCCTTGCTCCTCACCCCCTGTTCCAGCTTCAGAAGGACTAGGTCCACTGCTCGATTTACACACAAATCAACAATTTCTAATAAGATAATACTTCCATCATATCAAACGTCTACTCCAGTTAGGCTGATATGACAATCAACTATCTACCTACGATTTACTACTTCAAATTATACAGAACAATGCTTATGAACATTTGGATTATTTAATTAATACTCAACAGATGTAAATTTCATTGACCAATCAATGTTTTATTACTAATACTTTAGCACAATATATATAAAACCCAATCAAATAAACAAATCTAAGAATGGATCTTAATGAACGAATTAAATTAGAGAAGTTGAAATTGAAACCTGTTGTTTTTTATCATCGGATTGTTTGTCAGATGTTTGCTTTTCGATTTCTTCCGCCATGTTTACCAATTCTTTTTGTTTTTGGTTGTGATTCAATTCAAGGGCCGCTGAAACTTTGGAGTTATTTTAGTTGCGTGGCTTAACCAAAACACCTCTTTCCAAAATGCCTTGTGATTCGTCAACCTCATTGACATCATCATCAACTAATCCTTTTAAAAACGGATGATCTAACAAGATTAATTTGGGGAATTCTAAGAAAGAGTAGTTGTATGTGTGTTAAAATGAGTTAAAAAGATTAATTGGGTTATTTATATACTTGGGACAAAGGATGCAATTTTTATAAATTTAAGGGTAAAATGGTCATCACAAGTTTATTTTACTCAATTGAAGACAAAAATGTCAAGTTTAATGTCTAGATTAGCTATTTTTTTTGTACGCTACTTCGAACTGACATTTGTGACAAGTTTGATGCTTAAATAGGTTATTAGCCCCCTTTTTTTTAATGTGGTGATTTTTGAACATTGGACACCCACAAAGCAATAAAATTAAGGGCTAATTCCCAAAAGGGGACAAAAAGTTGGGCATTGGTCACTTTGAGGTACAAAAATAAAGCCTCTTCTCAATTTGGTCATGTGCGAATGTGCGAATGTGCGACTCCACCCAAATAGTGACACGTGTCCAGACAGCATGTACTCTTTTAATTCCCAAAAGGGGACAACAAGTACAGTGACAACCAATGCCTCGTTTGACATTTTTATACAAATGTGCGAACGGTGGATGTGCGAATGTGCGAATGTAACATAACTTTATGGGGAATGCACACATGTAAGGAATCAAATCTGTACCTTTTTTATACAAAATCTACCTTTTTATTTTATCGGGAATGATCAAATATAAGTCAAAGTCTTTTATTTGGCACGTTTTAAATTTACACATACAAGTCTTGTACACATAAAACACTTAAACACACACATTAAACTTCTTAAACACACATATCAAAAGTCTTGAAACACACACCGATAAACACACACAGCTAAACTCTTAAACACACCGATCATCTTCAAACCCTGATCATCACCAAAATCTGTCCATACACTAACAATGCCTTCTAATCCATCGTCATCTAATCCAACACGACCATTTCATGTAAGTTTTTTTTTTCATTTTCAATTTAGTGTAATTTATTAGGGGGTTTTACTGCATTAGTTTAATTTTTGTTACTATTTTGATTTTCAATTAGGTGGTAAATGCTCGTGTCACGATACGAACTAGGTTATTGTCACACCCCCAAATTACCTGTTTTGCAGCGGAATGGAATTCCTGGGGATTGACTGTCATAGCATCACAATCACAGTTATATTGAACGACCTAAAGTGTCGTTTGAAAAATACATCGCTTGATTTAATAAAAACATTCAGAGTTACAAAGATAGGTCCCAAATGAAAGTTACTATATGCGGAAAATAAGCTTAGTACAAGTCAAACGATGTTTTTAAAGAAAACCATAATATACATTGAGACAAGTTGACGCCGCGACTCTATGAGGTTCCTTAATCGTGCCATGATGCGAATGCCTTAATTTCCTGAAAATACATTGCTAAAAGTGTCAACACAAAGGTTGAGTGAGTTCATAGAGTTGTTGAGAATGTTCAATACGACTACCACAAGTATAAATTATGTATGACAATGTCGTCACAGAAATGATACAATTGCTATAAGTCCATGACACCGAAGCTTGACTGATGTTCGCCCCAACAGAGTGTTTGCCAAACAACTCAATAATGATAATGAAGTGAAATGCATCCGTCCGGTTGGAATCCGCCAACCCGGATGGAGGTGTCACCCTCGATAGATCTATCCACTCACTCACGCTTCTATGAAATTAACGGTTCATGTTCATGAAATGGGGACATTTAACTGGCAATGAGGTAACTTAAGCAATGTAATGAATTTGATATACTTGGCATCGTAATAAAATGATGTACAATGTATTCTCCCCCGTAGGTTTGAAATAAGTAAAATCTTGAATAAATCGGGGCTATGAAAACTCACCTGTTGCAATGATTATGACGACAAAAGTGGATAAACTGAAATGTGGCGTGAATCTCGAAACTGACCTATTATGAATGATATGATATGTAATAAGTCATGATGTAATGTTATGCATGCAATTCGGATGATATTTATACCACTTATGAATTTTTGAAAACAATACTCTTCGTCGAAAATTAATCTTTTAACGTCTTGACCATTTTTAAATTACCTTACTAGAAGACATCACTTTTATAAGAAAATATACTCCATTTTTGTTCTCCAAATATTTTGTTCTCCGAATGTTTGTTCTCCAAATATTTTGTTCTCCATTTTTAGTTCTCCTAACTTTTAGTTCTCCAAAATATAGTTCTCCAAAATATAGTTCTCCAATTCTTTTGTTCTCCAAAGTTAGTTCCCCAATGGTTTGTTCTCCAAACTTTTTGCATCAAAATAACATATATATTTTCGATAAGTCAACACTTTTTATAACGCTTAAGACTCATTTTTGACTCGTAAAAAGTCAAGATTACATGCTGAATTTTCTGTACCAAATATCTTTCGTCGTTAAACTTGAAAAATTCATAACTTCTTCGTTATAACTCCGTTTTAATCCGTTCAAGCGGCCACGTTTTCGTTTTAAAGTGTATTTTCTAAATATCTAGCCCAAAATATTTTACAAACTGTCGGATTTTCCAGATTTCAAAAATATGGACAGACCCTTTTTAAAACTTGTCGAAATGAGTTTTTCTCGCGCCAAACCTATTCTAACCCATTCAAAACAACTCCGAAGCTATTCTAATCCTACCATACACCTTCTTAGGGTGTCATGGGTTCCTAGACATCACCAAAAATAATATATAACAAGGAGTAATTATAGGATGACATAAATATATATAACTCTTAAAATCAATGTAAAAGTGGTACAAACATCATAAGACTTGCATGTTTTCTCAATAATGATGAAATGAATATGAGAATGAATATGAAATATGATGATGAAAATAAAAAGCTTACAAGTAACTTGATGAGGTTATTAGAACAAAGGGTTTTTCCTAATCACCCAAGGTTTTTATTGCAAAACCTTAATAACAAGTGATGCTAGAGTGATAAAAACCTTGTCTTGAAATTTTTTGATGATCCTTTCTTGGTCTCCATGGTGTGGCCGGTTTGCAAGAGAGAAGAGAAGAGAGAAATGATTTTTGATCTTTGCTTTGGATTATGAAATGAATGTGTTTGTAAAAGTAGATATTAAGTTAGGATATTTATGAAATAAAAGTGAGTCACCCCCCCCCTTGTCGACATATATAAAAGAAAAGGGACTAGATGCATTAACTAGTAATCAAGTGTTTTAATTGTTGAGTAAATATGTAGTTAATTAGGAATAAGTGGTAACTTGTGTAATTATTTGAGCTTGTAGGGTAGCGTTAACTAAAAATATATTTTAACGGGTCAAAATAAAATATATTGAAGTCATAAAAATTATAAAAATACATTTCTTACATGAGTTGAGTGAAATAAATATTTATCGAGTAGTTTTTAAGAAAACCGCCGTAATTATATAAATATAACAATTTATATACGAAATAAATTGAAAACATCGGGTAAATTAATAATATAATTTTTATAGTCTTAAAATGAGTATAAAAATATATTAAGAATATTTATGGAAGTGTCGGATCAAATGTTCAAAATAATTAATTACGCGATAGCGTTTATTTAATAGGAAAATAAACGTTTAATGAATGAATGCAAAACCATGCATGAACCGATATGAAATGATGTTATGTAGACTAAATATAGTCTATATGAAATGTCCTCGATGAAATGTTCATGAATTCGCAGCTAAACCATTTAGGTTACGCGAATTTGATACTCGTAAACGTAATTTACGATAAATGATGAAATAGTGAAACTTTTAAAGTTTGTAAAATGACCTGAAATTACGAGTTGTCACAGTTATCCATTCTGACAAAGATACGTGATAGGTTGGTTTTTAGGGCGGATAATTCATTTAACCTCTTTAGGAGTACTGTGTTCGGACCCTGGTTAAATATTAGAACAGTTGAGCATGATAATCATGTTCTTAATTTCCTGCTCCAACACCAAAGGAATGTTGATAATCCAAGATTTGATACACCCTTTATTTTTTTATGTGGGTGGAGACACTTTAGAGATGGGTATGAAGGAATTTTGCCTTATCACTGGATTTCGATTCGGTAAAATATCTTTAGACCATTTGCATGATGCTGAATCGAGTTTTTTGAAGCGTGTGTTCCCCGATTATGGGTATTTGAAGGGTGAGGACCTATTGAGGATGTTGGAGAGTCAAGATTTCATTCACATAACTGTTGAGGATGCTGTACGTGTTTGCCTTCTCTTAGCAGCGGACTATGTTTTCATGGGTCAAGAGCTAAGGCATGTGATGACCTCAGAAATAGTTGTTTTAGCTGACAATTTTGATGCATGGAACTCCTTTCCTTGGGGGCAGCATATGTGGTTCGAATTCCATGAGCGGATCTATAATCTTGTTTCTAAGAACAGAACCAAGTACATGGAAGGAGTTGCAAGAGAGGGAGCGGCCTACCAAGCAGTGTATAACTTGTATGGATTTGCTTTTGCTCTGAAGGTTAGTACACTTTGGGTTCAAATTATATTTAATTCAACAATGTTTATACATAAGTGAATGCGTTTGTTAGTATACTTTTTTTATATGTAAACTGTTAGTAATATGACCCACTATACAACCCATTGTTAATTGAAGTTATTTAGATTTAGCAATACAACTTAAGCTTTTGTTGAATCAGTTTAGTGCTTATTTGCATCGACTTATTGTAAATGAGTAATCTTAGTAATTAATTAAAACCTATTACATTGCGCGTCAAGGTTGTTATTTCTGCTTTTATAGCTGTTAACTGTAGTGTGTTTAGAAGTTTGTATTGAATTCGTCACTAGTATTGAAATTTG